>ML778070.1:324906-385920 GCA_009831015.1 Picea engelmannii
GTTTCTCCCAACGTCCACATTCTGACCGCCTTCTTGGGGAACCTACGATACGATGGCCGTGGTGAAAGTTGAAACTTCTACTGGTGGAATTGATGAGGCCGTTCCTAGATCTCCGGGTCGTGGGTTATGGACCACATATTCACCATGGTCGTAGTGCCGGCTGGAACGCACATCCCGTTTGTCATTTGCCAATCCTCCCTGCAGAGGGATGCATTCTAAGACACTTTCACCACCGCTTGTACATACGGGAGCAGGGTTGGAATTTCAAATCCCAACAGCCCGTCGAATTTGACGGTTTCGGTAACTCAAATACACGTTTTTGACGGATTTTACTAAGAATGTTGACGGTTTGTCAAAAAAAAATTAACGTATTTGACGGGCAAATCACCTCGTGACGGGGAGCTTCTCGATGTCGTTTTCACTTGTGCTTCTGTTGCGCCCGACAACAGCGTCTAGCTCTGCGTGAACTTTGCCTTGCACTCTTGGGTTCAGCAAAATCTTCGCCATTGTCCATTCTGTAAGCAAAGCGGTTGTGGCTTTGCCGGAGAAGACCATTTCCTGCATCGATGTCGAAAATAAATAACTGATGAAATCTTTTAATTCTAACACAAACTATAATTTATCAAAAGAATCATATCGTCGTAGAACTGTGATTATATCATTAAGCGCCGCTTTCTGGAGGCGTCGGAGGTTGAGAGCACCACCGTTGACTTTAGACTGATCTCGTAGGCCGGAAATCATTGTTGTGCAGTCCGCCTGACGGCCGTCTTTGTCCTCCGCAATTCGCCGTGGAGCGCCGAAGAGATGCGTAGCAGAAGTTCGCGGCAGGAAGCCCCAGTAATCGCCTTTGAGCGCAAATCTCATAGCCCTGCCGGACATCAACTGGTGAGCAGATTGTTTGAGCCTTGAGCGGTCTCTGGCCACCTCACGATCTCATGTAATCACAGCTGGCATTCAGCCCATGAACAAGACATTCGAGGTTACAATGAGCAAGACCGACGCTCATTTCCATGAGGTTTCTTTCTCAGGTTGGCCATGAGATGGTACGATGGAGGAGATAGTGGTGGTAATTTTATACACCGGCGGGCACTGCCTTCGGATGTATCTTCCTCGCTTTTTTTTTTCTGCATGAAACTCAACATGGAATACCACCGCCATTGAATGCGCTGACGGCCAGCATGAAACTCAACATGGAATACCACCGCCCTCGAATGAGCTCACGGCCGTCATTATTCCACCGCCATTCAATGCGCTGACGGCCATAATCCAGCTCAGCTTAGATGCCGCGTCCCGACACATAGTTCACGACTTTCATTATTTCTAAGGTTCTCCACTCATTCCATTACAGATCGATCTATATTATGGGCCCAAGGAGGATAGATCTTTAGGCATTTTATTTCTAATATTTCTTCCATTAAAGTAGACAATGAAAGATATAAAGATTTCTCAAAATAATAAAGATTTCTCAAGTCAGGTAACAATGATGGTGTAGTGTTTGCAGCTCAATATAAAAAGGAGAAATTTGGATTTTTTTGTTTTGGTAATTATTACAGACGGGTTATAAAAGAATTGTTAAATTTATTTTATTATAAAAATGAATTTAGTATTGTAATTTTTTTATATTGCATTTAAATTCGGATTTTAATAAACAAATAATGTATGTAATTTTAATGAATTTTTGGACATATCTTATTTTATTTTTTTATTTGAATTTGTGATTTTGTTTTGGTGAAGCACATTTATAACTAGTAAATGCACACATATATCATACTTAATTATAAATGCCTACCAACATAAACATGTTTATGGTTATGGTTTTTTTTTATTAGTATTTTTGAAAATGATAAGACATTTATTTTTTAATTAAGGTATTATTTTTTAAAATGGTAAAACTTATGATAATTTAGTAGTTAATTGATGAGGAAGATTGTTACTATTAGTTAGTATTCATAAATGTGGGTTAAATGTATTTGAATTTTATTTTGTTGACTTGTTTTATTATGTCCTACAAAGATGAGCTTTTAGCCATGTACTTTTAGGTTTCACTCAAAAATGGAAAGATACTTTCAACTCAAGTATTTGCAAGAAATCAATATCTTTTATAATGAGTATTTAGACTACATCCATTCATAGTTAAACGGAAGGCTCTTCGCACTTGGGAACTAGTAGGGAACTAGTAAAGTTTAATTTTTAAAAGATTTTAAAACTTTTATATAATAATAATAATAATAATAATCTATTTTTAAGGTCACGGCCAAGCCAGCACACCAAATTGGTATATGAGACCCCCTTGTTTGTGGGACAAGGGACCCCCCTCCGCCCAACGATTTGACTCGTAAAGTCTACGAAGGTATACATACCCTACCCCCCTCTGGATTTGAACTTGTGACCTCTTAAGAGGAAACACATGTTCTTAACCATTAGGCCCACTAAGGCTGTATCAATATATGTATTTATCAATTTTGTTTCTCTTTTTCTAATATAATCTTTATGGATGTTAAACTTTCAATATTGTGTTAAATATATTCATGTAATTATTAATACAAATTAAATTACTAATTAACTTTATATATTCATGTAGGAACATGGTTGTCCTAGATTAACTTTATCCAATTAATTTTAAATTTTATCATTATCTAAATACATTGTAATCCAAAATATTTTTTATATTTTTTTGATATATATGGTTGCAACTGAAATTTGAAGAAACTTCTATTTATACATTGATATCCATGTTCTGAAAGTTCCCATATTTAAGAAACTCTTACAACATAGCATCCAACAAATAAAAAAACAAATACCATTAAAATCACAATTTCACCTCTTATCCATAACCATTACATACTCCAACTTATAAATAAATAATCTAAAATTTATTTTAATAAATACAATTTCTTAACATTAACATTTAGTCATCCTTCCTGAATAAAATCAAGATTAGTAAACAAAGTTCAATATTAAACTTCTAGGGGTTAACATTTAGTAATTCTGGCTCACCAAAGTTCAGTGATAAATCTCGTCACGTTCACATTTAATCTTTTCTATTAAACAAAATCAAAGTAGGGTTAGTGGTTGTTAAACCTTGAGCATTTTATGAGGTTATAGAATTTTAGATAAGTGGGGTTTTCAAAGTGTAAATATTTTATTTAATATGTTTTTATATATCAGTTTGGTGTTTAGTTGTGATTTTAAAATTAGATTATTATTATTATAAATGATAATTATATTTTTCTTTTTTATTTAGTAAATTAGTGATAGTTTATAATATACTATTTAAATTTTTTGGTTTGAAATGTAAAATTATATTTGAGATGTAGAATTATTTGTACTGGGTCATCGTTAATTAAGTATTTTTCTATGAATCGTGGATAATCCCTAATCCTTTATGGTATATTTTTAGGTGTTTATATAGTTGAACTTTCATTAGTTTTGGGACATGTTTTAAAATATCACTTTATGTGTCTATACCATTTATGTGGATAGTGGTTTGCAACTTCTCATGGTGTATAGGTATGATTTTTAATAGGTTATTTATGATATGAGTATGCTTCTTACAATATAGAGGGGAAAACTCATATGTCGACTTGTTGACTTTTTTAAATAAAATAATCTATCAACGATCATTTTAACAATTGACTATTCCATTCAAGCATTTTTAAATATATTTGTGTTCTTCTCATCCTATTTAGTAAGTTTTTTTAATCACTATATGTTTATGGGAGATTTACCACTCAAAATATTTTATGACATATTTCTATCATGACAATCCAATGACATAGTTTCTTATGTAACCAATGGTCTCAAAGTGGGATATTTAAGCTTAAGTGAAAAAATCCTTTAAAACAAATACCGAAACATCCTAAATTACATCTACCAATGAAACTACTAAACATCTAGCAAAACGTCTCATTGACCAAAATTCCCTTATGGGACATTATGAGTTGTGGTGGGGTTCCATATATTTCTCATTTTTTTCATAGTTTAAGATGACTTAATAAAAAATTAAATATTTATTTTTTACCTAGAATGGTTTGTAAGATTATAAGTGGTTGGTGCTCCTAAATGAATTGTATGCTCACTATAGTCCATGTTGCATTCACTCAAATCACATCAACATTGAAACTTTCCCTCCTCACCATTACCTTGCCATATTCTCACCACCCCACTACCTCATTGTCTATCATTACATTACATTGAAGATGTTGAAATTATAAATATGTAAGAGGTTCAATACTACTTACATACATATGATCACCCAAATGGAAAAATAAATTCTCCTTGAATGGGATTAATAGAGATCCATCTTTGGCCATCATCCTTGGTAGCCTTGAGGCCTCTAACTTGATGTTGGAGTGGAAGAGTGGTGGTGCCTAGATTAGTGTGTGTCTTGAGTCCCAATGTCATGTTTTCATCTGGGCATGCACAATTATTTTATAAATGGAATGTTTTATATAGGGATACTTATTTAATGATACAATCAATATCTAATGCATATAGGATCTTTACTAGTTCATTATGTCTTTGGAAACATACCTATTTCCAACCCTTATTCCACCTCCAATAAGAAGTAACACAAGACTTTAGATATCAACATTAGTTGAGAGAAATATGTTGTTTGTCTCATAAGGGGGTGGGAGTCATTGCCAATGGCCTTAGGTTGTTCCATTAGAGTTGAAAAGAAATCGTTTCCCCTTCTGCCTTCATTTCTCTTTCAAGATGACATTTCCTATTCTAATGCTCGATTTCATATGTTGTATATTAAGAATTGAATTTTAGGCTTTATATTCCATAAAATATATTCAAACAACTATGTAAGTGGATGTTTTATTATAATAAAACTCACCATGTAGAAGAGAGTACAACATTCATGAGTTTCTTCTTCGGTTGAGAACTTCCTTGTAGAACCTAGTAGTGCAATCATGACAAGTTAATAAATATCTCTATTCATTTCAAATTAAATATGTATTTTCATATCAAGTGATGCACCATATGACATATATTATTCAAAAATTCAAGATTTTTTCAAGTTTATAAAAGAAGTTTTTTTTATTATTTACCATAATTTCATGTTATAAAGGACAATGACTACATTGTTCTTGATATTGAGAGAGGTAAAAGGTATTTACCTGATCAATAATAACTAAAGAATGGTTTTAAGAAAAGAAAAAATAGTTGATCATGTAAGCCTCAAACTCTCTAACAAGTTCTACATAAAGAGACTCGTTCTCATCCTCTAAGAGTAGATTGGTAAGACACATAAAGATGTTTTCCTAACTCCCATTAGAACTACTCATGTTTACCCTTAAGTAATCATATGCAATATTCAAGAGACAATGCCATGTGTTTCCTTTCATATGTGTCATGATTATGTGGACGAGATGAAGAGTAATGTCATAAATATACAGTTTGACTCTAATCTAGAAGTCCATTAATGCATTGTCCTCTATGCATGTGAAACCACTCATCTCTTCTCTTCAATGGGCCTTCTATTTTCCCTTTTCTATGGTGCTTACATGTTGGGTTGTTAAAAACCAATTACAAGGCCAATTATAGAAATGAACAATATACAATACTAGTAAAGTCACAAATTATACAAACTATAATAATAACAATCCATTACCTCTCGGTTGAAAAATATCCATTGACTCTATCTTGTGTATCATATAAATAATTTGAGTAATTTACATGAATTGTGTGACCTATAATTTTAATTAAAATTATGTAGATGTTAGAACATATTTTATATTTGAATCGCTGGCTCTTGTAAGGCATAAATGAGCCAAATCTATCCATTATCATGAAATAAATACTAAATGCATGAACCTTGTATTTGATACTTTTAGGAATCTTGTATAAACAAGTGAAATCATACATCTCACCTTGAAGATATGAATAAATTGTTAGGTGTTTAGAGAGGTATTGAGGGGAGGCGGGGGGCAGAGGGCCCATAGTGATAATAATGGAGGCCATTCAATGTAAGTAAACCAGGTCCACTATATTATTAAATAAGGCCCACAATGGTAGTTAGATATAATAAATGGGTAGTTATATATAATAAATGTAAGATGACTTCTTATAAGGTTGTACTTCTAGAATATTCCCCCTCTATAATGTTTTTAGGTGATGGTAGAAATATATAAAGAGGTTCAAGAAAGGTAATGGGACATGAAGAAAAGTATTGTATTGTGAGTTGTAGCTCAATAGGAGGATGCCCCCTCGAAGAGGCAAGTAAAGAGGAGAGGATCCCTTCCATAATAGGATCCATTGTATATTGTTTCCCTACTTCAAGGGTTTTCTATAATAAAAGTGGTGGTTTTCTATGTTGTTCCATATATATTGTGTGGTGATTGTATTCATATATCTTTAGATATATTGTGATATTTTGTATTCAGGTATTTGGTATAGAAAAAGTGATAACATAGAAATTTCCTTGGCCAAAGAAGGGAAGAATGTTTTTCTCTTTTTCCAGAATTTTTCTAGGTAAGAAAAAGAGGGCGACGCACTTTAGGTTTAGATCTGAATCTTTATGAGCTGAATTTGGAAAAAACAAATTGTGTGTTTTAATTCCTCTCAGAAAAATACCCAATTTAAAAATAAAAAATTAGCCGAAACGGAGTCGAGGAAGTAAATTTATGAGCATTTTAAATTCAATAGTTTTTTAGGGTTTTTCTGGAAAAAAAAAACACGATTTTCTACACTAATTTATTTTTAAACCGTTGTTCTATTTTTTTTCGTGACAATGACAAGACTACAAAGTCCATAACTTTTCATAGGCTTCTCAGATTCCTATCAGAACAGTGCAATAGGATAAATCATTTTAAGAGTTTTCTTTTGGTATATTTTATGTGGTGTTTCCAATGGATATGCACTCTCAACTCAGGGAAATTCTACACATGATTGAATCTTTCAAAGCGGATATACAAGACCACGGAGATATTTATCACAAAAGTCAACGGTCATTGGCTCTCCTTCAATAGAGATATCTTATGGCATACATCATGAATGAATATCATCAAGAAGTGTATGCTTGGTATGATTTGGAGGATGATTGTGATGAAGGGTCATCAAATAAAAGGTGGAAGTGGTTTTCATTTATGGGATGAAAACCACTTCCATATTTTATTTTATGACTCTAATCCACCTTCTCTAGAGAACATGAGTGTGACACATCAGGATCTAGTTATGATTACCAGTGTCTAACCTACCTATTCTACAACGATATTGTTCCTTCCAGATTCAGCTTTGACCATTTCCCACTATGTGGATGGATATTGTCATTTGGATCCACATGATAGGTGTCAATATTGGGAGCACTATTATCAGTTGGTTATGGGGTGTCGGTATCTCCCGTGTGGAGTTGACACGAGCAATTGGACATGTGACCCTGGTTTACAATGAAAGTTGGACTACTTCAGCATGGTGGCTTCCATTTCTCAATGGGACCTTCGTTCTCTAGTCTACTTCAACACTATGGTCCACACTTATCCATGGGACCTTGGTATATGGTTGTACATCAAGCGTTGAATACAAATCTTTCATAAGGGGCATGGAATGTTAGGTAGCTAGAGAGGCAGTGGGGGGGCCTAGAGGGCCCATAGTGATTATAGTGGAGGCCATTCAACGTAAGGTGGACTAGTTCCACTATATTATTAAATAAGGCCCACTATAGTATTTAGATATAAAATATGGGTAGTTAGATACAATAAATGTAAGATCACTTCTAGTTCTAGAATATTCCTTCTCTAGAATGTTCTTAGGTGATGCTAGCACTATATAAAGGGGTTCAAGAAATGTAATGGGACATGAATAAAGGTATTGTATTGTGATTTGTAGCTTAATAAGAGGATGTCTCCTCAAAGAGGCAAGTGAACAAGAGAGGATCCCTTCCATAATAGGATCCATTGTATGGTGTTTCCCTACCTCAAGGGTTTTCTATATTATTCCATATATATTGTGTGGTGATTGTATTAAAATATCTTTGGATTTATCATTATATTTTGTATTCATGTATTTGGTACATAACATAAATGGACTACATGGTGCTCCTACATGGAATATTTAATAATATACTCTTGAATCTCTAAGCATTTGATGATAACAATATCCAACACTCAATCAAAAATCAATATCCAACACTCAATCAAAAATCTATATGAAGGATGATATTAAGGTCATCTTGTCTTAACATGTACACTGAGTCATGTAGTAAGATAAAGAGAAATCCTATGTGATATCTTTTGAGCACTCACTTATTTATGACGCTAATGTAGTTATTCTACTAGAGATCCTTATGCCTTAATTTATACAAGGATCATTGAGCTTGTTGCCTTTCTAAGTTAGAGAGTTTAATAAAGGAATCAATAGAAATTAGAAGGTGTTTCCTAGGTATTCCTTACTCTTTAGAGATTAGGCATCAGTTTGTAATTAATATAGTGTTTGAATAATTTTTTAAGTACCATTTTTAAAGTCATTGTAAAACATGAACATAGCTTGGCATTTTTTTGGATCTTGTTTAGTATCCAAATTAAAAACTTCATATTCATATTTAATTGAAGAGTGTCCTTGTTATTAGTATTGATCCTAACTGTATAAGATCATCAACCCTTATACCAAGTTGAAACTAGAGAAAATGCTATACCAATTGACAATATTTAAGTGCACATGAACATAAATTTAAATGAAGGAATATACTAGTTACTATGTAGATTTTCCTTGTTTGATATATACATGACATGTTGGATGATACCATATATGATATTCCAAGTTTTATTGTATATTATGTCAATGATTCAGAATGGATCATTATACAATTTTTCATCTATCTTGATATATTTTGGGTGGAAAAATGGGATGAATTGTCTTGCAGCACCCATTTTAGTGGTAGGGCCCTCTTTGAAAATTCGGGGTTTGGAAACTTCTAGAACCATTTAGAGGCATAAAAAGAAAATTTTGGTGGTGAAAAACTTGTGATTATATCTCTTATTCCCTTAAGTTATTTTACACATCAATGATTTTTCAATAGTGAAAAAATCACCTTAATCATAACTCATATGTAGAAGTTACATTTCTTGCAATTTGACCTAAGTTGTTGACCACCATGTCACTGAGTGGATACTAGATTGACCCCATTACTCAGATATTTGGGGAAAACCATGATTTGAATTTCAAGAATATTATAGAAAGTCCAAAATCTAACACTAATTGAGGGTTTGGGGCATGCAAAAACCCCAACCCTAGAAAAATTTCAGGCTATATTAAATATTAGGCCACTAGAAGGTAGAAGGGTTCCATTCTTTAGCACCTTCCTTGTTCCATAATTGAGAATAGCATCTAGGAGTGAGTTTTGAGAGAACAAAAAAGGAGGAATCTATTTAGTAGTATCTATTTAGGCCACATTGTCAAAGGAAACTACTTCATAGTGAGTGTCTCTTTCTTTGTATTTACATTTTCATAACTGAAGAAAAGAGAGTAGAGCATAGGTCTCACCTTCTATTTTGGTTTTCTCCCATATTGAGTTTTCTAGGATACATCTTCTCTTTGTTTGTATTGATGGGGTGTTTATTTGTTTGTTCTTTCATTATTTTATTTTAATTATTTTCACAAATTGAAGCAATAAAATAGTGTGTGCTAATAAATTTGAGATCAAAGTTAATAAACTAACATAATAAATTATTTCAACATAATACAAGATCTATTGTGATGAATTGGTTTAATGAAATATATACAACAATTTATAGATTGAAAAATTAAACACTCTTAACAAAGAAAATGAATTCAAGATAGAAAAATATATAATTAGGTGTAAAAAAATTATGTTTCTACCCTTTTTCTATTTACAAAATATAATTAAAAAAAAATATAATGTTAATGAAGATGTGTGTTGATAATTGATGATAATGTAATATTTTGGATTTATTATTTACATTAAAAGTCTCATAAATAAAAATATTATAATATAAGTGTAGATGTGCGTTGATCATCGGTGGTAATGTAATATTTTGGACTTATTCTCTTTACATGAAGTCTCAAATAAATATTATAGGCAGATGTGGATTTAAAAAATTAAAAATAGGCAAAGGTTTCTCTTCAATAGAGATTGGATATCTTCATATTTATATAAATATTGTATTTATATAAATATTATAATTATTGGATATTTTTATGTTTATATAAATATTATATGGATATCTTCATATTTATATAAATATTGTATTTATATAAATATTATAACTATGGAATATCTTTATATTTATATAAATATTGTATTTATATAAATATTATAACTATTGAATATCTTTATATTTATATAAATATTATATGTACATGTATAAATATTATATTACATTTGTATTTTAGTTTTCATTGCACTAAAAATAATGTATAAATTTATGTAGATATGTGTTGATTATGGATAATAAAATAACATTTTGAACTATTTTTTTTTACATTAACAGAGTTTCATAAATCATATAAATAAATATGAAGAGCGTGGATTTTTGAAATTAAAAATGGGAAAAGGTTCTCCATTTTGGATATGTTAATATTTTCATAATGTTATGTTAGTGAAGTCTAAAAATTTGTTTGCAATTGTGTTTTGTTTTTTTATTGTAATAATAAATAAAATTATTATAATATTAGTGTAGATGTATGTTAATGAGGATGATGGATAAGAGTGTAATATTATATTTGAATGTGGATTTTTAAAATTAAAAAATTGAAAAAGTTTATTTTTAAATAGAAAATAAATATTATATTTGATGTGGATTTTAAAATCAAAAAATAAGGAAGGATTGTTTTCAATAAATATTTGGTTTTTCCATATTTTTTTTATTATGTGAGTAAAGAATAATTTTTGTTCAGAAATAGATATTCGTTATTTGGTTTTTCCATATTTTTTTGATTATGTGAGTAAAGAATAATTTTTGTTCAGAAATAGATATTCGTTATTTTTCATATTTTGATTGATTGTGTGAGTAAAGGACAATTTTTTTTATACAAATAGATATTGATTTTTTTTTTTTTTGGTGGTAAGTAAAGGATAATTTTTTTTACAATTATATTTTGATTTTTATTGTAATAATAAATCAAATATATTATAATATTTTGGTTTTTGTTGTAATAATAAATCAAAGATATTATAACACTAGCGTAGATGTGTGTTCATCATGTAGTATTTTGAAATTATTTGAATATGATAGGAAGGATACGAATTTAAAAATAAAAAATGAGGAAAGGTTAAAATTTTGAATTTATTTATTTAAATATTATATAAGAGATATGGATTTAAAAATTAAAAATAGAAAAATGGTTATATTATATATATATATATATATATATATATATATATATATATATATATATATATATATATATGTTTGTGTGTGTGTATGCGTGTGAGGTATTTTTTTTTTTTTAAATAAAAAAGGAGTAGTACCTGCTATATTAGATTAGCACAAAATTTTGAAAAAATATACAGTGGCATGGCTACAGTTACCAAAAATGTTGCCGGTATCCGAAAACCAGCATAAGTGGGAAGCAAATAGCAGTTATATGATAATACATAAAGTAAAGGAGCATCTGTCCTGCCCGGAGGAAACCAGGACAGATGCTTATGGTCCAGATAAACATAAAACAGTTACACAATAAAACTAAAAACCAGGAAATTATAAGAACCTAGGCACTCGGTGACGTGTCGCTTCCTCCAGTCTGCCAAGTGGTCCCCGCCGGAATGGCAAAAGCCTGTGTGCACAGGGGGCACTTCCGCTGAGCTGGAGCCCCGGAGAACGCATCGAGGAGCAGGTCCATGCGCTGGCCCATGAGGAGTGCCCTATGTTCCAGGTCCGACACATGGCCTCGAAGCTCGAACACCAAGGCCAGGTGCTCGTCGCTGAGGAGAGATCCATGTGTTCCGCCACCCAATTCAATAGGGGGAGCAAACTTCAATTCCAATGCCTCACCAATGCCAACCGCGAGCTTCCTCTGCACCGCTTCAATCTCTGCATCCACAGTCGTCTTGGCACCAGCTGCTTGCAAGACGCCCGACCATGGAATTTCTTAGACAATTCAGTCGGGGAAGTCGTCTTCCCTAGACGAAATGCATTTGGTACCCTCCCGGCTGGTCTTCTCCATGGTGCGGGGCTTCTCAACACTCGGCAGGTCCCCTATTGACAGGTCCTCCTCCACGACACAGGTTGGAAACATATCCTCGGTCTCGGCCTCCTTCTTGTCACTCGGCTTGAATGCCATGTCTTCCCTGCTACAACCAACTCCCGGTTCTGCAATGGTGTCAAGCAATGCCCTTCTCTCACCCCGAGCCTTCTTCCTAAGAATGGAATATGCCAAAGCGAGAGCACGTTCAAGTTTCTCCTTCCGTCGCCTCTGCGCTTTGTGGGCGTCCTAGGCTGAACCCCGGCGAGGCCTTCCTCGCTTTCTAGCCATTGTATCTGGGGGGTGAATGCAAATGCCAATCGATTGCAAGGCTGAGCTAAAAGTCCAGGATGAGAGCGGTTGCAGGTGCAAAGCGCAGGAAAACCGACTCTGTTGTGGCACACAAAGAGATAACCAGCCCTGGAAATTCTTATCAGAGTACAGTGAAAAGGTGGTGAACAGCCAGGCGAAGAGCATAGCTGCAGCAGGAGCATTCCCTCTCTGCTCGGGCTCACAATAAAACACATAACCAGACCCAAGAGTCATCCATCCTCCCATATCCTTTTTCAATCTGAGTGCGCGGGGGGTGTTAATGGTCGCACGAGGGAGGAGTCCCTCCGTCGTATGGCCTCTGTTATGGCCGTCCACCATCGTAAATGTTGATGTGTGGGTGGCGGCCATCAACAATTAAACCAGAATTTAGTGTTGATCCTGGTGTCACCGCCACGGTGTCGCGTGTCACCCCATCCAGGGTATATATGAGGTATTTTAATAATTAGGAATTTTAAGAATTTCATTGTGTTAGTAAAATTTGAACTTTATTTACAATTATATTTTAGTTTTTATTATAATGAAAAATGATATTATTTTTATTTTAATATTTTAAAAATATTTATTTTTATTATTAAAAATGTTTATTTTTATTTATTAATAATTTTATCAAAATATTATATGCTTTAATTTTATAAATTAAATTGAAAAATAATATTGTAATTGATATGATAGTTCATTTTTATTATATAACGTCTTAGATACTAGTATATGTGATTTTGCAAATTTACTTATATTAAATGAAAACTAGTTTAAAATTGATACTAGTATAATGTGATTTTGCAAATTTACTTATATTAAATGAAAACTAGTTTAAAATAGTTTAAAATTGTATTGTATAATTAAGTAGAAAAAGTTTCTCCACATTATATATATATATATATATATATATATATATATATATATATATATATATATATAGAATAACAAATTAATATATTTTTGTTATTTACAAAATATAATAAAAAATCAAAATAGTATAATATTAATGCACATGTATGTTGATCATTGATGTTAATGCATCAGGCATAATGCATTCTTTATTTTTATTTTTAGTGAATTCATTCTTATTTTTTCATAAATGTTATAAGTGGTTGTGGATTTTAAAAATTAAAAGTAGGAAAAGGTTCTTTTTATAATAAAGAATGAATATCATTGTATTTTGATTAGTTTAGTCTCATTGTATTTATGTAGTAAAATGAATTACATAGGAAAAATTATATATGAAGGGTTATGGTTACTTTTCTAATATTTAACTTGAGAAGTTAAAGTATAGTGTACTTGATTTTGTTTTATTAATAAAATTATTTTTAAATGGAGAGGTATAAAGGTTGGTTTTGAAGATGGTTATATATTTTTAATATTAGATTTAAATTGGTTGTTAGGCTATTTGAAATATTTTTTTATAATGACAAACTTTTTAATCAAATACATCTAAAAAATTATTTATAGGTTTTTTTTTTTTTTTTTGGTTTATTTATGGGAAAACACAAGTGATATAAGGGAGTTTTCCATTTTATTCTTTAATTTTGGATTGTTTATTGTTTGAGTATGCATGTTACATGACCATTTCCCATTTCTTTGATAAAAAAAATTAAAAATATGTGAGTAGTAAAATTACACAATATCTTTTCTCTTGTCGATGCTTTCTTAAAAAATGTTTATTAATAAGTTTGATATACCTAAAATATGTTCATCTTGGAATTGTTTCTATGAAATAAATACTTCTTTATATTGAATTACTGTCCACTAAGATGTTGGAAGCAGTTCTCTAAACATAGTTTCTAGTCAATATCTCAAATGTTAGATAACAAATTAGTTGACTCCATAGAGATGAGAATAACTAATTAGTAGACTATATAGAGATGAGAATCTAGACAAGTAGACTTGTGCATAACAATTATAGGATATAAAACTCTTACTTATGTTCAATGCTAATGCTGATTAATGTTGACTTCATAGAGATAAGAACTTGGGAAAGTATGCTTATACATGGTCACTAGACATAAATATTATATTGAAATCCATATATTAGAAAAATGTTTAGGCCATATGGTGGATCTATGAGTATGAGTCCCCTAAGTTTATTTATTATTTTCTGGTGGTGGTTCAAAGGATTCCTTATGTTCTGCCAATTCTTATCAATGGGTACATATTGTGGGACATGAAAACCAAAATTCTAAGAGAATATCAACATGCTAGGTAATTTGGAGATAGTGATTATTTCTAAATTGGTGGCCCTTAATAATGGGTTTTAGGATAGGATCTTGGGACCAATTTTGGGAACTGCACAACAGACACAAAATAAGGAAAGACAATTAGCTCACTTTTATGGATCAACACGTGCAAAGGAAGGAAGACCGTTTGAATCCATCACGCATTTTGGGTCCGTTGATACAGACTAAGCCCTATTGTAATTGTATAAATATGTAAGGGTTTGGGGGATAGAAGGTAAGAAGTGTGTATATGGATGTAATGTATGCGAGATAGATGGAATGACGAGTGAAAGAAAGAGATAGAGAGATAGGAGAACGACAAGGGCATAATGTATGAGTGTAGTGCACATATTTTGTAATGAATGTTCTGAATAATATAATAAGAAGCATGTCGCTATGGACGTATCGCATATTGGGTGAACCACGCTAAATCATGGTTTCTCTGTGTTATGACGTGATTTTTCTGTTTATTACGCATATGATATATGTTTGGTACCTATGAATATGTTATCATGTTTTCATGCACATGATATAATCTTGAATACATGCTAAGTTAGAATGGTTATAAGGATTTCCTCCCATCCCTTCAATACCGTGGAAATTTGGTTCATTCAGTCCCCATATATACCTTGGGTGAGAGTTATCATACAAGCACAAGTGATGTCGAAAGGGACAATAATTGAGGGTTTTTTTGGTGAATTCATGTTGACCTCTGGGTCTTCCCATTACACACCAACAAATGGTTCCATTGTCGGGATGAAGATTTGCGACTAAGGGGAATGTGCAGCTTGAATAAGGAAGAGATTAGACAGTGGCGAGTTTACCAAAGTTCATAAGAAGATTTCACATATCATCTCGAAGAAGTGGTTATAGAGGTATGTATTTACAAACTTACATGAGATTTCCTTTATTGATTTTCTAATAGTTTTGGTTGAGTGGTTGCAAAGTTTAGTTGAAAATAACATAGCATTATACAATGTTTTTTCAAGGACTTGGACCCCTGAGTTGATTCAACAACTTAATATCATAAGTAATAGGTTCTTGAGTGCAATTGATTTCTGTCTCGATAGTGTATTGGGGGGTTATATTGTTGAGTTTTCCATAGATTGTACCTAGTCATATAGTGTTGTTGAAAGAGAGTTTTGTTGAGACTCACAATAATACTAAGAGNNNAGGTGAATCAATATTGTATCATTTTTATCAATTTTATTTTCTTTCAATGTTTTATATTATTTTTAAGTTCCCACTTAATCACCCATGCATACAAAAATTGAAACAACATAGAAAGCAAAGTACACCTGATTTTTTTTGTGGAAACCAAATGTGGGAGAAAACCACATAACACATTTCTTTATTTTATTCTTCAAGAACCTACTTACAATTTATAATCTTTCATCACGATAGGCACCCACCTGTTGTAAATAATGAGGACACCAATCCTCTCAGGAATCAACCTGTTACAAATGAAGAAGACACGAGTCCTTTAAGGAACCAACCTGTTACAAATGTTGAGGACAACAATTCTCTCAGGAACCAACTTGTAGAGTGAGGAAACTATCCCTCTCACTTGCACCACCCTGCCTCCCTGTATTCAGTTTTCTAAAACAAATTTCCTTACATAACTATACGTTTCACAAGACTTTTCTTTTCGATTCAGAAATGATATGATATATCTCGAGTTCATTTATTTTGAATACATACATAACCTTTTCCCTCTCTTCACATTAACTATTTACTCAATCAACGCACATCCCTATTTATAATATCTCTGCCTAAGTTCAACTAACTATATGTGGACACATAATAGCTATATTGTGGACATATCTCGACGAGATCAAAGTCCAATTAGTTATATGTGGAGACACTTATTTCTAAATTGAGTATGTGGACACATAACCTTTATATTGTGGACATATCATGACCACGTCAAATTCCAATGTGTTATATGTGGACATACTTATGTATAAATTAATAATATTTCTTGTTTTGTTACGACTAGAAATTCTTAGACTAAATCAAATGGACCAAATCTTCCTTGTTTTATGAAAACGTTCAAGGATCATGTTTGATCATTTTAGTGATTAACAAATGATCTATTTTTTGACCGAATATTCAAAAAAATGATCTCCCAAGAATCTCCTCGAAATGATGCAATTCACATTTTGGTATACAAACCACCCAATGTGCAGATAGGATTTCTAGACTCAAGTCACAAGTATTCATCCTATTTCACTTTCCTTATAGGATGCTCACCATGTTACCCCACAAAATGTGATTGCACCTTGGTGAATTTCTCAGTTGACTACTGAACTTCCACTTGTTCTATTGCATTTCACTACGTTGCTTGTCACACTTTACCTGTAGTGCGCTCACCAAGTCGCCCCACCAAACTATGAGTGTGCCTTGGTGGCTCGTTCACTTGACTACCAAACTTCCACTCATTCTTTCATAGTCCACTCTGACTCTCTTCACACTAACTTCATTTCGTCACAATCCACTACATCCTTTGTCCCACTAGCTCAATGCACCATGCAATCATTGCACATCCTTTATCGTGTTGCAGCACCAACATATGTTGTCGTGATGCAACACCAAAATCTATTACTTCATTTCAAAATTAAGGATAGGGAGATATATCGTAGTATAATCCATTACATTTTTCTCCATTGTAATTCACTTTTGAATGACATCGTGGGTCATCCCCCTATCTATCCAGTTGTAGTTATTTATTATCACCAAAAACATCTTCATTTATCGATGATATCTGCAATCAAGTGCTAGCCATTGATTTTCTTCTGCGCCATTGATCCTTTCATGACTTCCTCTATCCGTGTGTCATACGTTATGCCATAATGTGGGTTATTGCGCACACTTATGTTTTCATCCTTTCACGACTTCCTTTGACTGTGCATCATACTTTATGCCATATTGTCTATAGCTTTTCTATAAATGACCATGTCCATGACCACTTTGACATCAATGATAAAATATGTTAAGAAAAATCTCCCTTTGTCATTTATGGAAACTAAACTATCCCGCTTCTTTGTTCTAAAAGGTGACTTCCAAATAAATGGTCTTTATTATAAGTTTCTCCCCCTTTTAATGTGTGCAAAAAACTCCCCCTTTCAATTTTTATCTTCTAAGTTTCCCCACCTTTTTAATGTGCGCAAAAAACTCCCCCTTTCAATGTGTATCAACATCTAGGTTTGTTGGTTTTTGTTTGCTACTCTCCCCCTTTCACAAAAAAGACAAAGAGAGACTTTGTATATTCTCCCCTTGGAAAGAAGGGCCTCTGGAAGGTTGTGATAAAACATGTGCATGGATTCTTTACATGTACAAAACCACCCTGAAACAAAATACCATAAAGAACCATTGCAAACTTCTATTATGTGCATCTCCACAAACACAATCTTCTTTTTATGATTAATGTAGATATTAACAATAAGGTCGCTTGGCCCTGATACAAAATGAAATGGGGAAATTGTAGAAGTAGTGAACTTATGCTCATTATTGAAGAAGGGAAGATGATATCACACCCAACCTATGTCTAAGAGACTCAAAGGATTTTATTGGTAATGGCTTAGTAAAAGTATCTGCAATTTTCTCTTTGGAAGGAACATGCTCTAATTTGACCACCTAATCTTGAACTTGTTCTCTGATAAAATGATATTTGATTCGTATATGCTTAGATTTAGAGTGTCTAAAATGGTTTTTGGGGATATTGATAGCACTTCCATTGTCACACGTGATGGATATAGGTTGATCACAACTTGGAACTTGAATATCCTTGAGATTTTTTTTCATCCACAACACTTGAGTACAACATGATGATGCAACTATATATTCGACTTCACCTGTAGAGAGGGAAATGGAATTTTGTTTATTGTTGAGCCAGGACACTAAAAACCTACCAAGGAATAATGCACCTCCACTAGTGATTTTTCTATCATCAATACTCCCTTCCCAGTCTGCATTTGTATAAGCTCTAGGAAGGAGGTCTATCTTTTGGATACCACAAGAAATAATAAATAATGCCTTGCAAGTATCTAAATGTTATTTTAACTACAAGAACATGAGTCTCCTTAGGATTGTATTGAAATCTTCCTATCAAACTCCCAATTTGTATGATTTCAGACCTTGAAGCTATGGTATAGAGTAAGATTCCTATCATAGAATTGTACAAGGTTTGATTTATTTCTAGAGAATCATCATCTTTGTTTAGTTTGCAACTGGTAGCCATAGGAGTTCATACTAGTGCATAGTTTTCCATGCCAAACTTATTCAATATTTCCTCTGGATATTTACTTTGAGAAATGAAAATTTCTCTTTATAATTGATGAATCACTAGACTAAGAAAGGAGGAGAGGTCCCCTAGCATAGACATATCAAACTCTTGTTGAATTGCAAATCAAAACTTCTTACTCTTTAATTCAATGTTACTAGCAAAGATGATATCATCAACATACACTACAATAATTAATAGGTCATATCATTGAGCCTTGATGTATAAGTTTCTATCATCCATTCCCTTTTCAAATCCTTGTTGGTGAAAATACTTGTCTAGTCTATAGTACCAGACTCTTGGGTCCTGTTTTAGCCCATGCGGTTCTTTTTTTAATTCGTATACATAATCATTTTTGTCAATTAGATGAAACCCATATGATTTCTCCAATTAAACTTCTTCCTCCAGGTCACCATTCAAAAATGCCAATTTGACATCCATCTAATAAACTTTGAATTTTCTGTAGCATGTAAAATCCAAAAACATCCTCATATCTTCAATTATTGAAACAAGGGAAAAGGTTTCTTAGAGGTACACTCCTTCAAATTGAGCATGCCCTTTTCATATCAGTCTAGCCTTGTTTATGACTATTTGTCCATCCTCATTTAACTTGTTTTTGTATACCCATTTAGTTCCAATTACATTCTTGTTATTGGGTCTTGGAACAAGATCCCAAGTTTTATTTGTCTCTATTTAGTCTAGTTCTTCATTCTTGGATTTGACTCATTGATCATCCTGACTTGCTTGAAAAAAATTTTGGAGTTCACTCATACACAATATAGAGAAATTTGCAGAGCTAGACGTACCTATAAGTTTCCTTAGAGTTTATACACCTACTTCCTTGTTTCCAAGAATTTTACTTTCGAGATGATATTTTTTAACATACCTTGATGACATATTTGATTATGGCTTTTGAATTATCTCCTCTTCCTCTAAATCCTCTTGTTCCTGATACTTTTTCATTCTATCACCGTGTGGTTCATTGATGATTGGGTCATCATATGAGTCATCATGGTGTTGGTGTTTTACTTGATGAAGTGGTCCTTCATCTCCTTTCACATATATACTCTCAACTATCTTGTGGAGTCTTTTAGTGTAGCACTTGTACCTTTTGCCTCTCGAGGAGTGTCCTAACAAAATAGCTTCATTATCTTTAGAATAGAACTTATTCAAGTTGTGTTCAGTTATTTTAATGTAGCATTTGATTCCAAATATCTTGAAGTGTTTTATTGATGATGTTGTGGCATGCCATAACTCATAAGGGATATTATTGTTGTTTACTCTTATGTGAGATTTATTAAGAATGTTGAGAACAGTTTGAACAACCTCTCACAAAAAGGTATTGGGTACTTTTGATTCGTCAAGCATGGCCCTGGATATTTCTTGAACTATTACGTTCATCCTTTCTACAACTCCATTCTGCTTAGGGGTTCTTGCAATAGAAAATTGTCTCTTGATCACATGCTTTTCACAATAACTGTTGAATTCATCATATATGAATTCTCTTCCTCTGTCTAACCTTAGACACTTGATTTTTAAGTCCAGTTCATTTTCTACCTGCACTTTGAATATTTTAAATTTTTCAAAAGCCTCCAATTTATGGTTCACCAATCCAACCCAAGTCATCTTGGTATAGTCATCAATAAGCAACATGAAATATTTTTCACCTAGTGGTGATTGTGTACTAGTAGAACCATAGAGGATCAAATCAAGAGGTTGATCAGTGGAGTGTAACATAACCACACACACCAAATTTTTATTATTATTTTTTTTCTATTATCGTGTGACACATGATATCTTCATTATTATTGTTATTGTTATTGTATTACACTCAACTTTGAACAATAGTACTCTTTAATTATGTTATATTCATTTTTTTTTTCCAGGTTAATGGATAAAATAATGGACTATCCATTCACATTTATCTTTCAATCAACTCTCGTTATCCTCCTCAAGTAACTAAAGATTCATAGGTATACAAGTTCATCATGTTTGTTGAATGTTAAAATCATGATATTGTGTATGGTAACTTAACAAAGAACTGCTACTCTTTCTATTCCATACAATTGGTAATTGCCTCACAACTTATATGTCAATCCAAAGATTGATCTAAACATGTTTATATACGAGAATTAATATTAAATATGGTTCTTTTAATTTCTATACTTGTTCCTTTCCAATCATTAATTCTACTTGATGAGTTTGGGTGGTCTTCTCTGTAATACCCCAAGGTCGATCCCTAGTGGTAATTATGAATGTAATGATGTTTATAGGCTGGTGAGCTAAGTAATTATAAGATGGTAGGCTTATGTCTTTATTAGGCCGGAGAGCCTAGATGCTAAGGCCAGTGGGCCTGATTTTGTATATGTAATTATGCATATTATTAATAAAAATATATCGCTATGTGTAGACCGACCACAAAGCAAGCTTTCTGGGGGACTAAAATCCACTGGGTAGGGAAAGTGATGGGGTTGAGAGGCTAGGAAAGAGAGGATAAGATTGAGGTCTTAAACCAAGGGAATATTATAATTTATTTCCTTAAAATACTAAAGTTGGGAAATAAATCGAGTTATCCTAAGTTCCTTTATGGAGAGGAATGAGTTCCAAGTGGGGGGAATGTGCTCCTAGAAGCCAAGTGTCATACAAAACACATGCATGTTTATGGGAAGGATATTCTCACCATTCGAACAAGGATGGCCATCCATTACCCTGATTGAGAAGAACACCCAACAAGCAGTAACCCTGGAACGTCATTGTGTAATTCTTGAAACACCCTGAACCTCTATAACAATCCAAATTGTTACCCTCGCTACACCTGTACCCTGGAGGTTGCCTATGTATTGTCCTATCAATATCGTTCCATGCACCTAGTTTCTGTTGATTCCATCACCATGCATGTGTTTTGAGGAGCGAGAGTGAAGAAGCGAGTTGTCGGGCCCGTGGATAGAAGAAGCAAGTTGTGAGACCTGTGAAAAAATATCTCCAAGTGAGAGAGTGTGTTGGGGAAGTGAGTTCTCCTAGAGGGAGTCCGGTAGCAGCTACAGAGCTCTGAGAATTCCTGATCCAGCCTATTGTTGAAGCCCTAGAAAGGGAGGTGTAGTAGTTGATGGACTGTGTGAAAGTGAAGGTGTACACTCCTGAGGTTGGACAGACATGTGGGGAATGAGAGTTTGTGATTTGTGGGAATAAGTGGCTCCTTGGAGGAAATCCTTCTTGTTGTACTTTGAAACTTCATGTTGTCCCTGCCTAGCCTAGTAATGCCTTGCCCGATGGATTTTACTCCCAGCTCGGGGGTGACCCACTATAGAGAGTCATGAGAAGCGTGGTCTATGGCTGGGAGGTTTGTGGAATCTCTGCACGAAGTTGGTGTAATTCAATTAAAATATAAGTACCAATTCTTTGTTCATTTACATGTGTATTTGTAGATGTTATAATGATGAGTATTTCCTGTATATGTTGTTATATTTATGGGTTTTGCTTGTGAATACTGTATGTATGATTTTACTATTATTTCTTCATTTTGTTTTGTCATAGCATAATGTAAATCATCTGTTAATTTGTATGTGTTACTATCGCTTTCCCATAAATCTATGTATGAACAAATATTTTATGTCTGGTTAAAATTGCATTAGATATATATGTGTGTGTGTGTGTGTGTGTGTGTGTGTTGGGCCACAAGGTTTGAATTTGGGTCGTAGGATCTATTCAAGAGAAGGAAGACCATTCACTATTGTCAGATCAAGAAAAAGGTGCATGAAAGTTAACCGGTAAGTGCTTCAAACTTTGTGACTTCAACAAAGTTTATGTGTGATAGAGAAGAAGGGGTTGAAGCCAAAATTTATGAAGTCCCAAAGTGGATATACACTGTAGATCCAGGGACAAGTGTTGTTATTGGATTTGACCAAGTATAGATAAGAGTTGTTAGATCAAGCCAATAGAAGAAGGTAAGGAAGAACGATGAAAAACAAATCTCAACTGTCAGATCTATGTGTGGGTGATTGTGAGTCGTAGATATAATAGCAGTTCGAGAGTTTGACATTCGAGAGAAACAAAGTATGCTAAGGAGAAAAGTCCCGAAGTCTCAAAGTTCGTAGCTAATCCGGATCGTTCATAAAAAAGGGGAATGTGTCAGCATATTGGCTTGTTCGAGAGTTCGTTGTTCAATAAAAAAAAAGTGTCCTAAGTATAAAACTCCTGAAGTCCTAAAGTTCAGATTTCATCCAGACCATTCATAAAAGGGACGCATGTCAGAAGATCATCTTGTTCGGGAGTTCAACGTTTGAGAGAATTGGAGTGTGCTAGTGTGAAAAGTCTTGAAGCCCAAAGTCCCAAAGATGAAGAACAGAAGTTATGTGGCATGATGATGTCATTGGTGGTGATGTAGATATTTCCTAGACATGTCACGTGCCACCACCTTGATTTTTGATAGGTGTACGATGTGGACTGCAGAAGGTAAAGTAATTTGAAAGTTCAAAGTTTGGGATATTTGAGGAATGCATGTGTAAAATATTTTGAAGCCCAAAGTCCCGATGTGATGTGGCATGTTGATGTCACCCTGGATGACGTGTCCACATAGGCTATGTAACATGTGGAAGTGAGTCATGTACTTTCAAATATTGAAATTCTAGTTAGAATGTGACATGTGTCACCTGTCTGATTAGGAAACATGTATGCCTCTAGTATTTCACCAATTGGAACTCCTCTCGAGCATGACTTGTGGGGCCCTGATGATACATAAAGTATTTAAAAACTTGGAAAATAATTTAACCATATCAGGCCCACGATAACTCGACCCCAGTAGACATGTGGCACTAGATCGAGAATTCTGGAGACTTGGTACTTTAGAGGAAAGTTGTTACAATTAACATTGAGAAGAGAAATCACTGAAGTCCCATAGCGCCAAAGATGTTACCAAGGGTGACATGGAAGCATTCAAAGATTCGTGGTTCAGTATTTTTGTGGTGTGCAGATGTGAAATCCTTTGAAGTATCAGAACCCTGAAGCTCCGAAGTCCTGGAGCCCTGAAGCATGGAGGGCCAGAGTTAATATCAACCGTTGATCGGGAAATGACACTAGACAACAGATGCAACAATCTGGAGACTTGGAACTCTGGAAGGATTGAGAGTATGGACATTCTAGAACTCCTGAAGCCCAATGTTTAGTAGTAAATATCAGCCATAGGATGTTGGGAATCCATGGACCATTGATCCACCCCACTTTGCAAGTTCACCAATTTGGCACTCTAGGAGATTTGTTGTGATGTGCAGAAAGGGAAAGATCCGAACCTTCGAAGTCCATAATTTTCAAGGCTCACTTCTTCACAGTAGTGGTCACATGAAAGTTAAGGGATGAAGAAAAAGGGGCTATCACCCAAAAGTGAATTGTAGAACAGAGCAGGGCTCGGAGATAGAGATGTGGGGATTCTTCATCGACTAAGAACCGCAAAAAATGGAGTCTGATATTATTTTGTTGAATAAGATTGTTTAAGTTATTTTGGAGAATTATTAAGTGACACAGCACCCCTACCTCAACAAGTTCTTCTTGACCTCCCAGTCTTTGGATCCTCCAATTTACCTGAGCCAAAATTGATCTCTAGTTCGCACTGCAACCTTCACATACATATAACCACGGGTCCTTCTAGAAGTCACACCCACATGAACAAGCACTGGGCGTGAACCTCTCTTTCCACGTGACCACTAGCGCAATCACTCAGTTAACCTGAAAAGGTATTTCAGATTTTGTGACTTCGTGATTTCTATTATGAGTCCCTTTGAATCCTTCAATCCTTGAAACCTCAAAAAGGGATAACAGTTGTTTAGCTCCTCCCTTAAATTCTCCTGATGTGACCCTCGACTATGACCTGGGCCCCAACCTCCAAGCGCATCAGGATTTCGCGACTCATGAGTTCATAAAAAAACTCACCTCCTTTTCTCTTAAGTTCAAACTCTCCACATGATGGAGTTCGCGACTCATGAGATCAATAGTCTAGATTCTTCCATGATCTTATGGTCCATATTTCATCGGGATTTCATGTATCAGGATTTTCCAAAAACAACTTTCTCCACACTCCAACTCCCGAAATGCCAAAATTCAAAACCACAAGATCAATGACTCTGGTTGATATAGATCTAATGGCTGCTAATTCTTTCAAGCATGCAAGTTTTGAAAGACAATCAGCTTTAATTTCTCTTCACTGATCCACTGGATCCAATGGTCCACTAAAAATCGGTGGTTCTCCCTCCAAGAAACTTCAACCGTCCTTTCAATTTTTTGATAAATCCCTGCCAAATAGCTTGGTGTCTTTCCTCCTAATCTTGATTTCTGCAAGCTAACCTCAAACCTCATCTTTTCTTATAATGCTTCGAAGTATCTATCCCTCCTAAGCTTGATTCTTGTTGCAAAATCCATCATTCTATGGAATTCTTGTGCACACTCCTTCCGGCCTTCACGATAATCATTGATTATCTGATATCTTCCACCTTTTTGCGTAGTCCTTGCAATAGAAGTTCTTCAACCACTCACCTGGTTGGAAAATTCTAAGACTTCCACCGGCCTGCGCACACCTTGCATGACTCTATTCTATACTCGCACTTCTCTGGGTATGAGAACAACGATATCTCTCCTGAGATTTTATGAGTTAAAACTCATAATCTTGTCACAAAATCCCTGCGGACCTTCACTTCACTCTTTGTAGGAATTCTCAGGACGAGAAACATTTTAAGGTCATACTCTTCCTCTCACAGACTTCATACATTCAACATGAAATCAAACACATAAATCATTGAAACAAATGCATACCATAGTATATAAGAAAATTGTAAACATACCATTCAATAGATGCAAATAGTAATCACAACAACACCATAAAATTGAGTCAAAGAATTCTTATTTTAACTCAAGTTCTTTTGTACATGGGTTCAATAGCAACAACTATCTGCTTATACAACTTCTATAGTATTTGTTCTTCTCTGCTCTCTTATTCTATTGCTCTACAACTCTTACAATTAATAATAATGATACAATACAATACATACGAGGGATCTTTCTCGATTTTTCCCTCCTACAACTCTAAGCTATCTAATTAGAATTAAAGCTTGCATCTACTTTACATTGATTACATTAAATGCCTACAACCAAATGATGAGATAAAATGCTCAAGATATGCATTACAATCCCCAAATCAGTTAAGAGCACTTATGTCTCTCTAGCTATTGGATTAATGCTTCATCTTTTCAAATTCAAAATATATTCAAAATGTGGGCTAGTGCGTATCCAATTGTCCTCCACTTGCGCTTTCTTGCGATGCTCCTGCATCATACTCCTCTGGCTAAAAAATTCATGGACTCATGTCCATGAGCTCTTGCATTGTCTATCCATGTTTCTGGATATTTGTTTCACTTTCCCAAATGGCATTCTCAATCGAGTGTCATTTCCATTTTAACAAATACTCAAAATAGGTCTTTCTTCGGGTTTTCTTTTTAACTCTCTGAACAATGATCTTTTCCATCTGTGGCTTTTCAGCTACAGGAATCTGTTTGACCCAATGAACATCCTTTTGATTCTCTTCTCCTCCTGCTTCATCTTCTCTATAAGGATACATATCTTCTATGTTTAATATGGGTGATATTCCCACACCATCCGACAATTCTATCTCATAAGTATTTGCCTCAAATTTTTGTAAAATCTTACACGGCCCTATCTTTTTCATCTTTAGCTTATTGTATGTTCCCCTTGGGAACCTTTATTTTCTTAGATGTGATAATAATAAGTCTCCCACTTAGAATTGAAGCTCTCTTATGTGTTGATTTGATCTTCGCTTGTATTCCTGGTTGGAACTTTGCAACCGCTCTTTAATCCTATTATGGAGCTCTTGCATCTCTGCTGCAAATTCCTCTACTCCAACATTTCTGAACTCATTCTTCTCTAGTTTTATCAACTCATATAATCTTGTCAGCTTCATTCCATATATTATCTATAATAGGCTCTGTCCTATGCTTTTGTTAGGTGATTCATTATATGAAAATTCCATTTGCGGTAGAATCTGATCCCATTGACTATGATGTTTAGCTATTAAATTCCTCAATAATTCCCCCAAACTCTGATTTAGTATCTCAGTATGTCCATTCGTCTTAGAGTGATATGATGAGCTAAAATATAAATCTGTCCCCACCTTTTTCCATAGTGTCCTCCAAAAATGACCAACAAATTTTGTATCCCTGTCTGAAACAATACTCTTGGGTAAGCTATGAAGTCGAACAACTTCTTTGAATAATATATTTGCAATGTGTGTTGCATCACTGGTTTTCTAACATGGAATGAAATGTGCCATTTTTTAGAATCGGTCGACCACCACAAATATGGAATCACAACCCCTGTGTGCCCTCGACATTCCCAACACAAAATCCATGCTTATCATGTCCCATATCCTCTCTAGTATAGGAAATGGTTGATACAATCCTATATTCTGTCTTTTCCCCTTTGTGTGATGGAAAATTCTACATCTATTGACAAACTTCTTGACATATGTCCTCATTCCTAGCCAATAATATAAATTGTTCAGTTGCGCAAACGTTTTGTGATGGCCAAAATTTCCAGCCAATCCCCCACTATGTTTCTCCTTCAAAAGGTTTTTTCTCATAGAAATCTTCGAGATACACAACTGATTTCCTTTT
This sequence comes from Picea engelmannii, assembly GCA_009831015.1. NCBI lineage: Eukaryota > Viridiplantae > Streptophyta > Pinopsida > Pinales > Pinaceae > Picea > Picea engelmannii. The sequence continues at coordinate 352,554 of ML778070.1, forward strand.
AATAGAATTCAATCCTAGATCAAGTATTCAATCGACTAGCTTCTATCTCTTAAAACAATATTCTCACATGCTCCATAAGCATCCTTGAAATCTAAATCATATATGTACATATCCTTAAGGCTATCAAAACCTAAGGTCTTCACACAAAACTCCTACACAATCAAACATTTCCTACTCAATGCATCAAAAACCTTGTTAGCAGTTCCAGAAATGTGCTTTATAACAAAATCCATCAAATCTTCTAACTTCAAATATTTTACGGGGTGACAACCATTCTTTGATAACTTTTACATTCTTTGGATCCATCTTCAACTCATTCGAAGAGATCACAAAACCCAAATAAATGAGTTCTTTCTTCATGAAAGACAAATTCTTCATATTTATCAGCAACTTGTCTTGCTGCAACCTCCTCATTACTGAAGATAAATGTCTCAAATGTTCCTCTTCAGTCTTACTGAAGATCAGTATATCATCACGATACAAAATTACAAATTTTCCAATGAAATCTTTCAAGACTTCATTCGTTAATATCATGAAAGTACTTGGCGCATTATTCAAACCAAAGGGCATGACAAGCCACTCATATAGTCCTTCATTTGTCTTTAATATTGTCTTCCATTCATCACCTTCCCTCATTCTAATCTGATCATATCCTCTTTTCAAATCAATTTTTGAAAAAAAAAATTCCCCACTCAATCAATCCATCAAGTCATCCATCTCGGGTAAAGGAAATCTATACCTGATGGTGATTTTGTTCATATCCCTTGAGTCTGTACACATTCTCCATCCACCATCCTTCTTTGGATGTAACATTGCTAGCACAACACATGGACTCAATCTTTCTCTAATCAACCCTTTGTCTATCAACTCTTGAACTTGCTTCTTAACTTCTTCATTCTCCTACGGCATCAATATGTACGCTGCTTTGTTTGGTAAAATCGCTCCTTGTATAAGGTCAATGTGATGGCTTATACTCCTGATGGGTGGCAACGAACAAGGTAAATCATCCACCACTATATCAGCAAAATTCTCAAGCAGTTCCTCAATTTCCTCAGGTAGATCATCTATTGAAGTACTAGTCAGTCCCAGTTTCTCCTCCCAATTTGCCTGCGCACTCTCCAACCCAGTCTCTCCCAGCCCTACTATAATGAACCAAATCCCAGGGTGATGGCTATGAAGCTAGCCATGGCTCAAAACAATGACTTCACTCTTGCGCCGACTCTACATATGAATTGCAAGAAGGACTTGCAATGCTGCAAGGCCTGGTATTTGATTTACGATGAGACCTGGACGACCTAAGGTTTTGTATGGAGATTCTGGATGGGAAAACAATGAAATTCCTACAATTTCTTTCAGCACTGCACGGTGGTTTCCACCCTTCAGCTGGAGAGGCACATGAAAAAGAGGTTGAGCCATCAATCCTAGCACCTACTCTACATAGATCTACAGAGAACGTGGCACCAGTCGAGGAGGAAGATGCGACACCAGTCGAGGAGGAAGAAATACCATTTGGGGACCCATCTCCCAATGCCACCTCCATGGATGCATGGCCACACTACAACCCTACCATCGGACATGCACAAGTGTCTCTTTTATTTTTCTCGATCGGCAGGAAGTATAAATTTTATTTTTCCACATATATGCCATAGCAATATTTTGTCTATGTTAATTATTGTCAATGTTAGTAGAAAGGTCAATATGGTCACCCCTAGGGGGTTATAACTTTTTTGGTTTTAAAACTTTTCATGACTATAAGTTTTCAGTTTAAGACTCGAACCCTGGACCCGTTCAGTTGGCTGAGTTGGTTTCCCTTTGGGGAAACTTAGTGTTTACAGCCTGGAACAAAGTGAGGATACTGTAATATTTTCTTTTGGCAAGCTTTTTATACAATCTTACTTACAAATATATATATTGAAATTATTTTTTAAAAAACCATTATTATAAAAATATTAATAATTTGACTTGGTTTTAATATACAAATATTAATTTAATGTTTTGACTTGGTTCTAATATGGAAAATAGATTTTATGTTCTCTAGCATGCACACTCCTACATAAATCATCACACAAAAATTAAGAGTTTGACTTAACAATAATATGAAATTAATTTTTTAACAATGATCATTATACAAATATTAATAGTTTGACTTGGCTTTACTATGAAATTATATTTTATGTTCTCTAGCATACTCGTAAAGGACAATCATAATGTTTTGGTGTTTTCAATTACCTTTAAAAAAAAGTCCAAATAAACAAGAAAACATTAATTGATGATGATGATGATTAACGTCCACTGAGACCGAATTGGTCTATCGAACATTAGGATGGTAAGGGATTACTTCCAATTCTTTAGAATTTTGTTTCTATGCTCGAAAATCATTAAGAGAATATTTCCAAGATCATCATAGTTCCGTTGAGTTAAAAGGTTAGGAAGGTTGGTAGTGTGACAAATATTTTGAAATTGAGATCTAATCTCGGTATAGGCTCGACAATCCAAGATAAAAAAAAAAATAATTCAACCTTCTTAGTGTCACAAAGGTGACCCACTCTTTCATCCCATGGAATTTTAGGAATAGACCAATGCCCGGTTTCACTATGGAGCTCGTGATGATTTGTTCTTATCTTAGCAATGCTTTTTTTTTTCTTTACACTTGTCAAAATAAAGAGATAATTGTGATCTTCTATATTAGTGTTGATTACATCCTTATAATACCTTAATTTTTTTCCCTCTAACTCTTTGTTACACCACATTTTCTCCATAAATTTTGATTTAATGATATTTTTAATAGTATCCTTATTATGAAAAATGGTTTCTTCCATGATTTTCTAATGGATTGGCCAAGCCTAGGAACCTTTATGTCATCCTCGCTTGACTCGAAGGTAGTTACGACTGGAATTTGATGCAATTTTAGGAAATGTCTTTTTGTCCATGTTGGTCAACTTGTCCTTAAAAAATATGTATCTAATCATAGACATTCTCTCAATGGGGGGAATTATTTCCTCTAAGAGGAGGATGGGATTGGGCATATTTTTTTAATTTTCAGATTATAGGCTATATAATTATTTTTATTTTCTCTATCTTTCTCTAGGATTTGTGAGAGATACCACATCCTTGAACTTCATATCCATATAGAATAACTGGTGTAACAAGAGTCTCAAAGAGAAATTTATTCTTATCCCTTATCCAAACATCGGATAATTTAAAATTGTTTTCAAGCCCATGATAAGATTTCCACCCCCCAATAATCTATTTCTTAATGCTATAATTCCAGTTGAGCTTGTGGTGAATATTGATTCCAAGACATGAAGTCGCTTCCTCCAAGTTTTTCTTGTCATATATGAAGGTATCGTAAGTTATATTATTGTATTTAATGATCATTACCTTAGTTTTGTCACTATTAACAACTATACCCATATTGGGGCAAAAATATTTGAGGATTTGTAGTTTCTTCCAAGCTCATGGGGAATCCTCACCAAAAAAAATATATCATTTGCATAAAGAAGAATATTGATGAATATACTAGTGAGAGTAGGTTTGATAGAAGCTACTTCTTCCAAGAAATATTATAACTTGTCAATGTATATGCCAAAAAAGGTAGGTGACAAGGGATAGCCTTTCTTAACTCCAATATTGCAGTTAATCTCTTTTGACTATCCATCGACGTTCTTAAACTTGGAAATAACATTCTCATGCATCCATATTGCAACATCCCTCATCTCAAAAGACACTTTTATCTCTTCCAACATATACCAATTTTTTTTTTCTGGGAAGCGTATCAAAAGATTTTCTAAAGTCCAAAAAAAAAATAAAAAAAATTATTGGTTTTAGTAATTTGGAACTCCTCCATAGTGATCCTAAAGGTAACAATATGGTCCATAGTTGAACGTTATCTCCTAAACCCAGTGTTAATTACTTGAGTATATATACAAATATAATCATCACAAATACTGAATACACAATAGATCCACAGAGCAATATAGAAGAAACAACACTTTTATTTTAAGAAAAGCCTCGAGGAAGGGAAACACCATACAAATGATCCTATTATGGAAGGGATCCTCTCATGTTCACTTGCCTCTTAGATAGGGCATCCACCTATTGAGCTACAACCCACAATACAATAATTTCCTTCACATCCCGTTACATTGCTTAAACCCCAAGAGAGGTAGTGCACACTACCTCTCTAGATACCTAGATAGCTAGAGAGGTAGTGGGGGGTGCCAGAGGGCCCATAGTGATAATAGTGGAGGCCAGTCAATGTAAGGTGGAATAGTTTCATTATATTATTAAATAAGACCCACTATGGTAGTTAGATATAATAAATGTAAGATAACTTCTTACAAGGTTCTACTTCTAGAAGATTTCTCCTCTAGAATGTTCTTAGGTGATGGTAGCACTATATAAAGGGGTTCAAGAAATGTAATGGGACATGAAGGAAAATATTGTATTGTGATTTTTATCTCAATAGGAGAATTCCCCCTCAAAGAGACAAGTGAAAAGGAGAGGATCCCTTCCATAATAAGATCCATTGTATGGTGTTTTCCTACCTCAAGGGTTTTCTTATAATAAAAGTGTGGTTTCTTCTATATTGCTTTGTGGATCTATTGTGTATTCAGTATTTATGGTGATTATATTTGTAGATATATGCAGGTACTTAACAATTGGTATTAGAGAACTTTCCTTGGCATGAAGTGTGGCCAAATATTTTTTTTTTGTAGATTTGTTTTCGGAGAAGAAAAAAAAGGGTCGTGACATTTCTTTTTTTTTGTATATTTTTGTGAAAAATTTGCAGAAACCGGTTGGATATCTGAGTTCCTCTTTGAAAAAAAAAACCCAACTTAAAAAAAAATCATTTGAAACGAAGTTCAGGAAGTCAGGATATAGAGAACTTAAAATTTGCAATTTTTCAGGGTTATTTCCGTGGATGACGTCACAATGTTTTGATTTCTATAGAAACTCGAGGCCAAATTTTCCCCCAAAAATTATATATTTGATTTCCTCTCACAATTTCACCCAATTTCAAAAAAATAAATCATCTCAATTAGAGTTACAGAAGTGGAGATATCGTTGATTGAAAATCAACTATTTTTTTTTGGGGGGGGGGGGGTTTCGTGATGGCAGTGATACTGCAGAGTTCATAACTTTTCATAGGGTGCTAATATTTTTACCAGGTCAATGTCATTGGATAAATCATTTTAAGAGATTTCTTTTGGTATATTTTATGTGGTGTTTCCAATGGATGTTCACTCTCAAACCCTCAACAAAATTCTTCAAGCAATTGAAGCATTCAAATCCCAAATGCATGACACATTGCATAACTTTAAAGAAGATATCAAGGATGATTTTTGTAATATTCACGAGTCCTTAGCGAGCATCCAGGATAAATATAATTTTGTGAGCTTCATGAATGGATATCATCAAGAAGTGTATGTTTGGTATGATTTGGAGGATGATTGTGATGATTGTTATATGGACAGTTGTCATTTCTGGGATGACAACCACTTCTATATTTTATTTGATGACTCTAATCCACCTTCTGTAGCAAGGTGATGTGACACATCAAGATCTATTTATGATTACCAATGTATAGCCTTCATATCCTGCAATGTTATTTTTCCTTCGAGATTCAACATTGACCCTTTCCCACTATGTGGATGTATATTTTTATTTGGATCCACATGATAGGTGTTAGTATTGGAAGCATAATTTTCATTTGGTTATTTGGTGTTGATATATTCATTGTGGATTTCACATAAGCAATTGGACATGGGAATATGGTTTACAATGGTGGGTGGACTACTTCAACATGGTGGCTTGCATTTCTCAATGGGACCCTGTTCCTCTAGTCTACTTCAACACTATGGTCCACACTTATCCATGGGACCCTGGTATATGGTTATACATAAAGTATTGAGGACAATGCTTTCATAAGTGGGATGGAATGTTAGGTTGCTAGAGGGGTAGTGAGGGGGACCAGAGGGCCCATAGTAATAATAGTGGAGGTCATTCAATGTAAGGTGGACTAGATCCACTATATTATTAAATAGGGCCCAATATGGTAGTTAGAAATAATAAAAGAGTAGTTAGATATAATAAATCTAAGAGAACTTCTTAGAAGGTTCTACTACTATATGATTCCTCCTCTAGAATGTTCTTAGGAGATTATAGAACTATATAAAGGGGTTCAAGCAAATTAATGAGACATGAAGGAAAATATTGTATTGTGAGATGTAGCTCAATAAGAGGATGCCCCCTCGAAGAGGCAAGTGAACAAAAGAGGATCCCTTCCATAATAGGATCCATTGTATGGTGTTGCTCTACCTCAAGGGTTTTCTTATAATAAATGTATGGTTTCTTCTATATTTCTTTGTCGATCTATTTTGTATTAAATATTTGTGGTGATTATATTTGTAGATCTACTCAGGTACTTAACACCCGACCAAGCCTTTAGCTCTTTTACCATGACTTTCTAGCCAAAGGCTAATATTCTTTTCCAAAATAATTCAATAAATATTGAAACAAATTGGGCTAACCATCATGGCCCTTTAATTCAAGGGAATGTTTCTATCCCTATTTTTAAAGATATGAATAATGAGGCTTTGCATCTAGGGTTTAGGGAAGCCCTAGTTGATGCTAAATTGAAGAGAATGTGTATGTGAGGTATGAGGATAGGCTCTTTGATTTTAATATATTTATCTTGGTAGCCTAGAATGTCCTTAGCTTTCCCATTTGCAAGCCGCTTAACCTCAAACTCTATCTCATCCAAAGAAAAAACTTCATCCTCTAAAGGGACAATTGGAATGGTGTCCATATCATTAGGGAACTCATAAAGACTTTTAATGTAGGAATTCCAGTCCCTTAAAGGAACCATACTGATTTATTTAGTATTGCATATTAGAATTTTTCTCCAGAACTTCTGAGGATCAAGCTTAGATAGTTTTGAAAGTTGCTCTTTCCTTTTATTTATATAGCACCTTTTCTCCTTTTAATTGGGGATTTGTGCGTATTGATCTTATCAAGTTTTAAGGACTTATTAGAAACATCCATAATGAGTTTCCTAGCAATTTTAAATTATTTATCATACCAAGGGTTGGTTGTTATTTTATTTTAAAATTATGATAGAGGTCTTCAATGTTGTCCTTATAAGTTAGGAGATCTATAATTCACTATTTCAATACTTTAATAAAATGTCAACTTTACTTTTGTCAAAGAGAATTTGCCTTTGACTATTAAAATTCTCTTCAATGGCGCTCCTATGCAATGCAATGTTTAGAGTTGTAACATCCCACTCTAGCACACTGAGTGAACTTATTGTTTGAGGACACTTTCTCGCAAGTGATCCAGATTATTATGCTATTAAAACATTTGATTTTGTTTATGAGGCTTTATGGGTTGATGACATGTTGTTTTACTGCATTGACATAGACAGGTGCTATTGACTCGGTTTACTGAGTGTGCAGGATTTTGGACCTGGAAGATGCTAATGCATCGATGGAACCCCTTGGAATCAGGATCGAGTCAAGGAGTGTACCATTGGGGTTTGATTATTTTACTGTGATATTAGTGCATCTGATTAGATGATATGATATGGATATGTTCTGACATGATTTGTTGATGATGTAGGCTGACGATAGCTTGTTGACTAGACTCACATGTGGAGTAAAGGGGTCACGCATGACTACTAGAGATGTTGAGGGAGAGGTGTGGATAACAGCCCTGCCACAACCTACTAGCACTCCCGCCATGGCTCGAACTGTAGGTTAACGTTTACCTACTACGAGAGGACCCACAATGTCGTGAGGGAAGACTGCAACAATTTCTCATGATGATTCTAAGGAGCACGCAGTAAGGCAGTGGCCTTATTCCTTAGAGGCCCTTAGTCTCCCACAAATTCACCTCGTGGAGTATTGACTCCAGGGGTTATTGATTTCTACCAAGTCAGTCAAGAGGCGAGTGGCACCCTTCAAGAACATGGTGTGTCTTGAAGGGCACAGTGTGCAAGAAAAATGGAGAGAGGCGAGTGGCACCCTTCTAGCACGTAGTGCGTCCTGAAGTGCACGTCATGCAAGGGAAATAGATTAAGGCGAGTGGCACCCTTGGAGAACCTAGTGCGTCCTGAAGGGCACATCGCGTTGTTGATGATAGAGGAATGAAACTATATGGCCTTAGGATGAATAACGTGTTAATAAATTTTTAAAACAAATTCCCTAATCAAATGTCGCCTTGTACGCAAATTTAAGGTTTAAGTGTAAACTATGTTAGTGGTAAAATTTTATTTATCTATAAAATAATAATAATAATAAAAACAACATAAATAATAATTATACTCTTCGTTAAATCATGTAACACGAAGGGAGTAAGAAATTAAATTGATTCATAACAAAAAAAAATATGTTGGATTAAAATTTAAAAAGGGAATTAATTGTTTTATTATTTTATGATAATTTAATATATATAATTAAAAGAGAAAGGGGAAAAAGGGGTTAATATCCACCTTCCTTTTTGAGTTCTAAAAAGGGGAAAGAGGGAAAATCTAAAATATTAGGAAACTAGGAAAAGAGGTAAACATAAAAAGGGAGAAAGGGAACATAAGGGAAAAAGCGGAAAGTCAAGTATCTACCATTTAAGAGCTTTCTAATTTAAACTGAACTAGCAATTTAATGTTGGGGGAAAGTTATTAAAACCTGTACGAGGATTTGGGGACACCTAGGAGTGATTCTAGGAGTAACTCTAGGTGGGTGAGGGAAATAAATATAATTAGCTAATTAAAGAAATTAAATTATGGAGGAATGAAGGGGATGGGTGACACTTGTTTAGGGAGGAATTTTTAGGAATTTAAATTTTATAAACTTAACTAAACGAGATTTTTGGAAAGTAAGGAACCACAAAACTCTATATAATGAAGGGAGGAGATGGAGGTTGGATCTCTTCTGTTTTGCGTAACATTACGCTATAGAAATATCTACTTGACTGACTTAACATGTAGGAGTTGGGATACCTAGCTCAGTAAGGAGTGGTAGCTCGTCCTTGTGAGGTGAGGTGGGATCTAGTCGAACCTTTGGATAGTGAGTGTATGGCCTGTTTGTGGATCGGGGGGCTAAGGGGGGAGAAGAGTACCCCTAGCATTGGCTGGGAGGTACCAGTGAAGTCTCTCTGGTCGGCAGGCGAGAGTTGCAAGGAGCACGCAGGATGTCCACTCTGAACAGGAAATGGTACGCTTTCTTCGTTTTGTATGGTAAACTGTTTTAGATGTTATGCTTGAATATGCATTGTTACTTGGGTAAGTGAATTGATTATATAGATGGTTCTCTGAAATTTTCTTAGCCTAGCTCGATGATAGATTGACTCTCATGGCTTCATTTCCCCGCATGTCTTGACCACCTTGCTATGTTGAGTGTGACCTTCGTGGTTGTTTAGCCTGAATCCCTAGCTCACCAGTCCTTGCCTGAGTAGTCAGCCAGGAGCTTGATCTATGATCGTCACCTTAGCGTTAAAAGACCTATGGATCTAAATGCCCTGCTTTTCTGTGCAGGGATGATGAGCGAAGGAAAAACCTGTTAGATGACTACCCTTGATGTTGGTCCGTGGCTAACTGTTGATTCCACCATCTGGCAACGCCCTCTATGTGTGGATTATCTTGTGTCCTGGTTGGTTTTCTCTATGCCTGGACTGATAGAACCCCTGTAATGATTTCATGACCCTTCCCATTGGATCCTTGCATTCTCTTACTATTGTCTACGCTATATTGGGGTTATAGCAATGGAAGAACGAATTGATTCCCTGTCTGCAAATTTTTGGGTATTCTGGCAATGAAAAAACGCAATGGTTTCATGTCTACCTTTTTGTTAGTTTGTATTTTGGAAACGAAAAAAAACACGCAATGGTTTCATGTTTGCATTATTTTTAGTTTGTATTCTGGCAATGGAAAAGAGCAATTTTTTTTTTTTTTATAATTGGCATTATGGCGAGGGAAAAGAGGAATTTTTCTTTTCTGCATTTTTCCCCTTGGTCACTACAGCGATTTAGATATTTATCCATGACATAGTTTATGTAGTTCCTTTCTGGTGTGGTTGTGTAGTGATTTGCTTAATTATCCATGACATAATTTATGTAGCATCCATTCTGGCAAGCTTTTCCAACGTTTTTTCCTTTTAAATGATGACAACAACATGAAGTTCCTTCTGGTGTGTTATGGGCACAGCATTTTGCATCTTTTAAATATGGATAGCATTGAATGTTTTTTTGGTGTGTCTCTGTACACGTTTTTTCCTTAAAACATGTCTGGTTTTGTTGTTTATATGACCACGATTTTCCCTGTAAATGTGACTAAGATTGTTGTATATAATGCCCACAATTTGCCATCTATTGATGCCACATTTTTTCTCTTCGAAAATTGATTGAGTCGTTGTTAATACGCCCATGAAATTATTTAAAAAGATGACTGAGTTGCTGTTGAAATTGACCGTGATTTGCCTTTAAATTGTTGATTCTGTTTACTGCCTTAAATTCTACGATGTGCCATTATCATGTAGCCTGCGTTTTGCTGATGTATGGCACAACGTTTTCCTTTAAAACCGTGAATGTGCTTTCTTTCACACCACCACTATGTTTCATTAATTTTCTGACTGTGTTTTGATTTTAATGACCCCGAATTTACCCTTTTAAAATGACTGTAATTTTCCCTCTTAAAATAGCCTCGCTATTTCTCCCATTGTAAAATGCAAGTGTTACCTTACTGCATGGTGTTTTCCATTTAATCCCTGTGTATTCTTTAATTCAATTTTTCTCATCTTTCTCAGTGTTGCTTTAAGACTGCAATTCCTTACCCTCCATTCAATGCCTGCGTTCCATTATCGATGGCGTTAATTTCTTGCCAATTTAATCTTTCTGACGAGTACGTGCACCAATTTTTAGCTGTCGGCTTGCACCTTTAATAACAACTCTTTAGCTGATAGTGTAGAAGGATGACTTGTCTTACACAACATTGATTTAACATTTTGTAATGGATAGCTTCTCCTTTAAATAGCCTGCATTCAGTATAGAATTTAAATTGATGGGACAACCCTTATGTCGAATAGACTACCTTAAATTAACTTAGCCTAGACTTGTCATTTAACCTTAATGTTGATTTTGCCAGACTTGTTAGTTAAGAAGGTAATGATTTCTTACACTCTTAGTAATGACTTATTTAAGGTGGCTAAATTGATTGCATTTAGAGTTAATTTAGAGGGTACATTGATGACCATTTTATCTTTAGAACTGTTCCATTTGATTTCATTTAATGTTAAAATGGACGATACATTAAAGGCTAATTGTAAATTAATCTGTCAACTAGTACGATAATTGCAGTTGGTTCCTTATTTGTTAACGTCATCGGTGAGGTAAATTGCTAAACTAGATGGTGTTTAGCGATAAATTTAGACTTTGCCTTTTTGGACCATAATTAATGTTAATTAGACTAGCATGTATTGACCTATTGTTTTCGTCCTCTTGCGTCTCGTCGACCTATTGTTGGGGTTGGGTGTAGTCTTGTGTTAATTGTTTCACCTCCTAACACGTTGGATATTCTTGAATCCTTGGTCCCGTTAGGATTGTTGTGCCACAGTCATTGATGCATCTATCATTTGGGGACGACATGATTCTTGATGAGGGGATCATGGCGCACCCTATTGGATAGGGGTGAAGGTTAACTTGGCTGGACTCGGTGCCTTCTGTGTGCATGTTTTTGAGAGTTTAAATTGGCTTTAGGCACATGGGTTGAATGCCTTCAAGCGTTGGGTTCATGTGCCTAGAGGTTCTATTCCTTGTATTCTAGGTTGTTGCGTCGGGATGGGGATGTTGTCCCTTACCTTGTAGGCATGGTCGTGTTGGTGTCGGGCGGGTAGTCATTCCTCCTTGTTTGTTCTACGCATGTTTCGTCCCGTTGTCCCTATGCCTGTGTGTGGAGTCTTAGTTGTTGTTTCCTATTCTACAGGTGTGCTGCTCACCGTCAGCTATGTCGTCTAGCTGTAATCATCGTTGTTCTCCTATTTTTGTCAAAAAAAAATTGCATTGTTGTTTCGCTTGTAAATGTAACGATGGGGTCGTTACAAGAGTTAGGGTTAAAGGTCTATGATTAGAATCAGGTTCACGGTCATTTAAAAGGTCAAAAGTTACTATTTGGTTGGAAACACGGATATCATATATCACATAATCTATGACACTACTACATAGTCCATGAATACAAGTCATCTAGTTGGAGCTTCGGCACTTCATTACTCCATTGCAAATTATTAGGTCTTGAGAGCTACAAAGCTTGACTAGCTCATTACTAAATAAATTCATAGTTGGGTCTTAAGAGATTTTTTTGTAGCTATTCTAGCTAAAACGAGGTCCTCATCTAGCCATAAAGGATTATGGTTGGAATCATTGCTTAAAATAATAGCTTTGTTAGTTTCAGTCCTAGCATTAAAGTCACCTAGGAGGAGTATATTACCTTGATTTTTCAAACTATAAATACTTGTTCTAAATTATTATAGGGACAATTTCTATCTAGATTACTTTTCTTATCAAAAGTAGAGTTCATAGGGGAAAAACAAAAAAATTCTATATATATCTTCTTAGCATTAATGTTTGAAATTTCAACTAGAGTCTTCTTCTTAGCATTAGAGTCTTCATGCTCCCAAGTTTCAACTAGAAAAATAATATAAATATCACCGGTCATCCAACTTATCATAGGACCTTTGTGCCATAGAAATCCATGAGAGTTCCAAAAAAGTATTGGAGTGTCCCAAATTCCTTTTAATGAACAATAAAATTAACCATTTTATAAAAGTTAAAAAAAAAATTAAGCATTTAAAAAAAAATAAAAAAAAAAATTATTCAAAGTATTTTAATTATAGGTAAGAAATATGGTTATGTTACTTATCTCTATAGGAAATATGGTTATGTAATTTTCTCTATAATATAGAGAAAGTTATTTTATTTTAAAATATAAAAATAAAAATAAAATATATAAAAATAGAACTTTAATGAACATATTAAATTATTTATCAAAATTTCATTCACATAATATTTTTTTTGGTACCACATTCATAATAAAAACATTATTTAGGTTGAGGCTCTAAAAGAACAGTTGATGATGAAATATATTGTTAAGACACTCTCTTATGTGAAGCCACAAACCCTTACTAGTTTTAAATCTAAACTTGTGGTGTAATTTATGGAAAGGTGAAGTAGGTATGAGAATAAGACTTCAATTAGATAGACCAATAAAATTGATAAAAAAATTTAAATACTTGAAAAAAAAAAAAATACATAATGTAATACTTTGAAAAAAAATTAAAATTTTTACACTGAAGTATAATAACACTCTTAAGACTAACAACTTTTATTCTAAATTCTTTTGAAATATGTTTTTACATCAAAAATTTTATTCTAAATCTTTTAAGATTGATTTTTACCAATTCATAAAAATCAACATAAATATCATTACATCATTAAAAAAAAATTATTAAATTTAAAAATATATATATATATATATATATATATATATATATATATATATATATATATTNAAAAATATATATATATATATATATATATATATATATATATATATATATATATATATATATATATATTCTAAAAAAAATTTAAAATCTATTTTGACCAAATAAAAACAAGGATGAAAACTAACCATAACATCTAAATCCTCAAAAACAATATACATTTTGTATTCTCTTATTTACCCAATAATAAGAAAATTATAAATATTTTTATATATCCAAAATATATATATATTAAATAAAAAACATTTTAATTTATTATACTATTTAAAAAAAATCATATTTTAAAAACTTTAATATATTATCTATGAAAAATTTAATATCTTTTTCGTTATAAATATTTGGTGTGTCCATAATTTCTAAATTCCATCGTCTCACCCTATCTGAAACAGAGAAATCTTATCAATTTTCAAAATAACACATTGAAAAGAAGTGATTGGATACCTTGAAATCTAAGTCATCTAAACTTTCGAAATGATCTCTTTCCACCTCGGTTCTTTGGTGTCACTCAAAGTACTCTTTTAACCGCCAAAGAACACTGACCATAATTCTGCATGGAGACAGTGGCCGATCTATAGAGAGCTGCACTGCTTATCCCTGCTCTTTTTCGCTGTTGTGGTCTCCTAGTTGAACCCAGGAGGCAGTGCAAAGATACAAGAAAGACGTATCCAGCCCTGGCCCCAACGGACGGCCGATAATCAGAAGTCTGAAAGGCCTATCAAGCCCTGGCCCCAAAGTTTTATGCTGGCATTTTTCATTAATAAGAATTTTTTTTTCAACGAAAAAAGTCATTCCCATCACCGAACCCTAAGTGTTGATGCAGATATCAGTTCTAAGAATTTATTATCAGAAAACATGAAAGCTCTCTACATTCGTGCATATGCATATCAGGTTTATGGGATTATTATTATAAAAGGGTTAACAAGGTAGTCGATCACCGGCAATCAATCACCGAACATTTGAGATGAAGCACTAAAATTGCCTATGTATTCTATATTTTGATCAGAGAGAATAATAATAATGGGCAGTCTTAATCCACTAAAATGTCAATTCTACTATTAATTGATATGGAGGATGCAGAGGACATATAAAGTCCTGCTTGTTTATTTAACTAGAGATTCGACATTGCAACTTTATTACTTGTTTATTCAACCCTTATTCGTAGACCAAACAAGCTTATTAGGTTAACCATCTGCTTGTTTATTCAGTTAGAGATTCAACATTGGAACCTTATTCCTAAACCTAGCAAGCTTAGGTTAAAGCCGAAAGGTATTCAACATTGCAACCTTATTCCTAAACCTAGCAAGTTTAGGTTAAAGCTCAGAGGTCTTGAAATTTCGCTTTCATAGCTTCCAGCACTTGCTCTTACACGATATGTTTACCTTGCGAAACACAAACATCTAGCTTCTGTTGATTAAAACCCTAAAGAGTATTGTTGATGTCTTAAAACCCTAGATATTGTGTAGAGAAAAAACATATAAGTAGAATTATTTTCATGCGGGAGCAATGATCTGAGGGCTAAAAGAGAGATTTTCTTTATGCCATTATTTTTCAATTGTTTTGTCATTTTTTTAATGAGCTGGGGCAGCCTTTGGTAATTGTTTTGAGATTCTTTTTATCTTCCGGAGACTTCCTGTTTTTGAAGACGGACCATCACTTTGATTACTCGAATTGCTGGTTACAGGCGAGCGAGTGGGTTCATGATCGGCCTGGATTGCGTTTTAGGACGCCTCGCATCCTCTTTTTATCTTCCGGAGCTACTTCTTATATTTCAAGACTGACCATCACTTCAATTACTGGAATTGCTGCTTACAGGCGAGCGAATGGGTTCATGATCGGCTTAGATTGCGTTTTAGGACTCCTGGCATTCTCATTACAACGCGGATGTAGAAAATGAAAGGTTGTGCCAGTATGATACCGGACGCTTGACATCCTCATTACCAAAAAAGCGGATGTAGAAAATGAAACGTCGTGCCAGTATGATACCTGCGGTTCATAGCTGTATGAGAGATATGGTGAACGCAAGCCAAACGTGTGCACGCAATATGATTAGTGTAATCTGTAGTATTATGTTTGAGGTAGTACATGATAATCATTCAAACATGGTTTGCACAGATATTAAGATTAGTGTAATCTGTAGTATTAAGTTTGAGGTAGTACATGTTAATCATTCAAATGGTTTGCACAGATATTAATCTATATTAAAGATATATTTATATTAAAGATATATTTATAAATTCAAGAAATTTATGAAAAATAAATAGTATTTATGAGAAGATAAAGAATATATCAGCATCTTGAATTGCTTTCTAACTATGGGATTAAGATTTTAAATTAAAACACTAAGATTTTAGATTAAAAGACCATTAATTATGACATACTTTATTTATTACAAAAGGAGTACACCTATTGACAATGGTCACAATTAATGATCTTTTAACCTTATTTAACCTTAAACCCTAATCTGATGGCTATGCATTGAAGATGCTGGCATATTCTTAGTCGTCCTCCAAAATCAATGGGTCAGATTTATTATTCATAACTTTCTTGCATTTATCAAGCCATACTGTAAGAATAGGATATGTAAATACCAAGTTTAAATGATTAAGTAGGATTACGGATTACGGATTACCACATATGTTTTATATTGGAAGCACTTGTTTCAAGCCATACTGTAAGGATAGGATATGTAAATACCACGTTTAAATGATTAAGTAGAATTACGGATTACAACATATGTTTTATATTGGGAGCACTTGTTTTCATCCGATACCTTTCGGCGTTCTCAGCCGTGAGTTAGCGGCTATGCTAGTTTACAACACTTTTCTTTGGAGATCGATGCAGTAAATCATTTTCGCATTGCAGAGGCAACCTCTCTACTTACAAAACAGACAATGGTGGAGCTGCTGCTCAACCCGCGAGTGCCAAGCAAAGTTCAAGCAGAGCTGGACGATGTTAATGGGAGAAACAGAAGCTCAATGCAGGACGATATTGAAAAGCATCCTTATCTGCAAGTAGTGGTTAAAGAGTATCTAAGAATGCATCTGCGGGGTCCTCTCCTATCATCGGCAAATGGGAACTGGGTTCCGACGCGCACGATGGCCATGGTGAACATGTGGTCCATCACTCATGGCCCAAATGAACAGTTCGAAGGCCATGAGCCCTCCCAGGGCTGACTCGTCAACTGGGACCGAAAGGCTCAAGGAGCAGGTCGTTTCTCCCAACGTCCACATTCTGACCGCCTTCTGGGGTAACCTACAATACAATAGGGTTAAAGATGGCCGGGGTGAAAGTTGAAACCGCTACTGGAGGAATTGATGAGGTCGTTCCTAGATCTCTCGGTCGTGGGTTATGGATCACATATTCACCATGGTCGTAGTGTCGGCCGGAACGCACATCCCATTTGCCATGTGCCAATCCTCCGTGCAGAGGCGCAAACAGATGCATTCTCAGA
The DNA here is from genome assembly GCA_009831015.1 of Picea engelmannii. Classification (NCBI taxonomy): domain Eukaryota; kingdom Viridiplantae; phylum Streptophyta; class Pinopsida; order Pinales; family Pinaceae; genus Picea; species Picea engelmannii. The sequence goes on from ML778070.1 coordinate 369,555, forward strand.
CACTTTCACCACCGCTTGTGTACACGGGAGCTTCTCGAGGTCGTTTTCACTTATGCTTCTATTGCGCCCAACGAAGCTGGCCGGAGGTTAAGGAGTATCTAAGAATGCATCTGCGGGGTTCTCTCCTATCATGGGCTAACGGGAAGTGGGTTCCGGCGCGCACGCTGGCCATGGTGAACATGTGGTCCATCACTCATGGACCAGATGAACAGTTCGTAGGTCGTGAGCCTTGCCATGGCTGACTCGTCAAATGGGACCGAAATCCTCAAGGCGTAGGTCGTTTCTCCTAACGTCCACATTCTGACCGCCTTCTCGGGGAACCTACGATACGATGTTCGTGGTGAAAGTTGAAACTTCTACTGGTGGAATTGATGAGGTCGTTCCTAGATCTCTGGGTCGTGGGTTATGGACCACATTTTCACCATGGTCATAGTGTCGGCCGGAACGCACATCCCGTTTGCCATGTGCCAATCCTCCCTGCAGAGGGATGCATTATAAGACACTTTTACCACCGCTTGTACATACTGGAGCAGGGTTGGAATTTCAAATCCTAACAGCCCGTTGAATTTGATGGTTTAGACAAATCAAATACACGTTTTTTACGGATTTCACTAAGAATGTTGATGGTTTGTCAAAAAAAATTAACGTATTTGACGGGCAAATCACCTTGTGACGAGCAATTTCCCCGTCAAATTCCATCCCTGCACGAGAGCTTCTCGATGTCATTTTCACTTATGCTTCTATTGCGCCCGACAACCGCGTCTAGCTCTGTGTGAACTTTTCCTTGCACTCGTGGGTTCAGCAAAATATTTGCCATTGTCCACTCTGTAAGCAAAGTGGTTGTGGCTTTGCCGCAGAAGACCATTTCCTGCATCGATGTCGAAAATAAATAACTGATGAAATCTTTTAACTACGCCGATAGGCGTCCCCCCTATTGGAATCGGTGGATTAATCAGTTTTTTAATCATAAATTTCAATCTTAGGGTTGAAAATTGAAGATGTTGCAATATTCTTGGTTGTCCTTCCAAATCAATGAATGTGATTTAGTCTTGGTAACTTCCTTATATTTTTAAATTCGTCCATTAACTTGTTTACTTTTTAACATTTACCTAATCATATTAAGAAATTACTGTAACACTATATGATTTTCACATTTAAATAATTAACCTTTGGAATTACCACGTTCAAATTTCCTCAGTTTTCCTGGCGTTTCATTCTCTGTCCGCGCGTTTCATTTTTCTGCTGGCTTTCCTCAGTTGTTCGCACGTTTCATTTTTTGTTGGCTTTCAGGAATCTTGGCTGGTGATTCGAACTATACTTTTGGTAGAGGGCTGCGACGCATCTATACTTTTCGATTATAGGGTTGTGCCGCGTCTATACTTTTGGATTCAGTGGATGGGTTTTCGCCAGAGAAAAAAGCGTTCCCAAATGCAAATTCTTTGAGAGGGTATGAATTCATTGATGTTATCAAAGCTACACTGGAAAAGGAGTGCCCTCTCACTGTCTCATGAACTGATATTATCGCCTTAAGTGCGAGAGATGTCATTAGAACGGTAATTGTAATTCTTGATTTCTTCCTGTTGTAATTCCAGTTCTTGAATTCTTCCAGTTCGTGTTTATGTATTTTGTCATGTGCAGGCGGGTGGACTGTCCATTTGTTTGGCCACTGGAAGAAGAGATGGGACAAGATCGATTTCCACTGTCACAGAGGCCAACCTTCCGTCCCCCGGCGAGGATACGAAGAAATTCTCCAAGAAGTTCATGGAGTTGGGATTTAACTTCAAAGACATCGTCAGTCTACTCGGTAATTCCATTCAAGAAACCTTTTCAAGTATTTTTTGTGGGTATCGAACCCTAACCCTCGCGCCCAAAAGAAATTTAACCTTTCTGTAAGTGTAGGTGCACACACCATCGGTAGGTCACACTGTCGATTCTTTGAAGGTCGGTTCAACGATTTCAGAGGCACCGGCAAGTGCGAGCCAAGCATGGGCACGAGTTTCACCGACGATCTAAGGTCCATGTGTAACCGCAGTGCCACGATTCCAATGGAAAACGACAATGATCAAGTCTTCGACCCTCATTACTACAAGAACATCGTTGCTGGAAATGGAGTGCTCCATGTCGACCAAGCCCTCAACACATTTGAAAATACCAGCAGCATAGTGCACGCTTATGTCACAGATAACTTCACCTTCTACAGGGACTTTTCTCAGGCTATGGTGAAGCTTACCAACTTAGGCGTCCTCACCGGGCAAGAGGGATAGATTCGGAAAAACTGTTCAAACGTTGTGCATGGAGGGTATTACACAGAGCCAAAGATAGTCCCATGATACAATACTTGTCACGAGTTCAAGCCTTATCAGTTGCTGTGATGTAATTTCTTGCCCGACAATCTTTAAAAATTGGACATCTTGCCCGACAATCTTGAATTTGGACATCAGTTGCTGTGATGTAATTTCTTTCCCGGCAATCTTCAATTTTATGATCTATGGATGATCGGCATGAGCAGAGAACGCACATTGTTAGCATTAGAAATGGGACCAGAATTTGATGTAATGTAATATTTTGGTGTGTTTCGTTCAATTTTGTGAATTTCAATTTGAAACTGATCCACCACACTTACATTGTTTACATAAGTGTATTTTTTTAAATATTATTTGGATATTAAAATTATGATGCACCGATGGATTATTGTTTCATTTTATTTTATAAAAAACCTAATGAATCTTTAATGCCAATAATGTTTTTTTTTTTAATTATTTATAAATTAAAAAAATGATTACATGAGAAGTCGTCAAATTGTGGATGACGGTAAGGGTAAGGATTGGTACACAAGACTTTTATGTTCACCTAGAATTTTCTTTTATTTATGATACTTTAATTATATTTTTATTATTTTTTATGGAGTGGAAAGCCTATTTTTTCATCTATTATCAATGAGAGAATACTAGTTATACAATGATTGCAAATTGCCTTGATTAAAAATATATGATGCCCCTGAGAGATGTTTTTCTTTATAATAAAATCATGTTTGTTGCCGATACATTCTTGACAAAGGTTAATATACGAAGTTACAAATTAAATACAGTGCTTCTCATGTTATAACAGAGATGTGTTTATTTTACCTTTGCTAATTTTCTCATTGGATTTCAGTTAATAAAAAGCACTGAGTCATGCTCATTTTAAGATCATGGAAACAAATTTACATCATTAGAACAAAATGGAGCCGATCCTCCCAATTTTTTCATCTATTACTTTTAATTATTTAGATTATTGGAGATTTGACATTTAAAATGAAACGGTTATTGTTTTAGTTCGTGAAGGCTTTGTGTTCCTCTCATTACATGGAAGCGCCCACGATTTATATGAAAAAATAATTTGAGGAAATGTATGTAATGTTGTTTTCGATTGCAAGGAAAGAGAATGGAGAATTCGATATGCTTTTATATTCACCACCTTATATCTAAAAAAGTAAGTAATAGAAAATTTAATATTACCCTTAAATTTTAGGCTCTCATTACAAACATCCTTTATAAAATGTTCTTATTTAACTTAACAAACATCTTATCAATGAATTATGACTATAACTAAGGTCATCCTTTGAAATTTCCTTTCGTTCTTTTAGAATTTTGAATACATTTTATTATAATGGATACAATTCAACTTAAGAGTTTCCCCTTATAATTTATATTGCATTTGATGTATAAGAATTTGGATATATTTTGAAGCCCCAATGATGATATTAGGGTTTATGGTGGAAGACCTTGATGACATTTTCTTAATGACAGTATTGTGGCTCTCATTTTTTTACTAGCCATTTTTTTCCCATCTCACATTTTTCACATCTATTAAATGTTTTCACGTGTACAAACATCCTTTTTAAAATGTTCTTATTTAACTTAACAAACATCTTATCAATGAATTGTGACTATAACAAAGGTCATCCTTTGAAATTTCCACATTTCGTCGTCTTAGAATTTTGATTACATTTGATTACAATGGATAGAGTTCAAATTAGGAGTTTCCCCTTAGAATTTTGATTGCATTTGATGTATAAGCATTTGGATATATTTTGAAGCCCCAATGATGAGATTCTACATAGATAATTATATAAATTGATTCTTACTACATTTTTTTTATATATAAAATTCACAATTATAATCAAATTGAGTATTTTTCCAATCATAATATGACAAAAATTTCCTCATGTTGAAATGTAACAGACATATCCTGACGTCACAATGTGACAAACATTTGCAACTATCGCAATATGTCAAACATAGTAACGTTGCAATCGATCAAACATAGTAATTTCACTATGTCACAAACATATATGGGTATCGCAATGTGACAAACATATATGAAAGTCACAATCCGACAAACATTTCCAAATGTCGCAATGTGTCTATCATAGTGACGTTGCAATCTACCAAACACAGTAACATCGTAATGTGACGAACATATAGGGACATTGAAATATCATGAACATTTACGAACCTCGTAATTTGACAAACATAGAATTTTTATAACAATTTGACAAACATAAATGGACATCGCAATGTAACAAACATAGGTATATCATTGCAACGCGATGAATATATCTTCACGTTACAATGTGGTGCACACGTCATGACGTCACATTATGATAGGCATTTCTAAATGTTCCAATGGGACGAACACAACACATCGTCGCAATGTGATGTATGCAAGCTAGTGTGCCAATGTTACAAACATAAAACAATATTGAAATGAGAGAAAAATTTCCTGACGTCGCAATGTGACAAACATTTCCTAACATTGCATTATGACAAACATTTCCTAACGTCACATTGTGACAAAAAATTCCTAATGTCGCATTGTGACAAACATTTCCTAACATCACAAAGTGACAAACATTTCCTAACGTCGCAATGTATCAAACATAGTAATGTTGCAATCTATCAAACATAGTAATGTCACAATAAGGGACAAACATATAACATTGCAATGCGATGAACATATTAACGTCACAATCTCACAAACATAGTAATGTTGAAATCTACCAAACATACTAACGTCACAATTTGATGAACATAGGCATGTCATTACAATGAGATGAACATCAACAGACGTCACAATGTGTCACACATCGCCCTATCATCACAATATTGCGAACATTTCTTCACATTTTAATGTGACACACATATGTCAACGTCAGAATGCGAGAAACATTTCCAAACGTCGCAATTTGTTAAACATAGTAACGTTGTGATCGACCAAACATAGTAACATCAGAATGTGAAAAACATATATGGTTGTCATAATGTGACAAAAATATACGGAAGTCGAAATGTGATAAATATTTCCAAATGTTGCAATATGTCGATCATAGTAACATTGCAATCTACCAAACATAATAACCTCGCAAGGTAACAAACCTATGCATACATTGCAATGTGACAGACATTTATGGACATCCCAATCTAACGAACATAGCCTTGTTGTAGCAATGTGATGAACATGGGCCTATCATCCCAATGCAATGAATATATCTTTACGTTGCAATGTGGTGCACATATCTTGATGTTGCATTGTGATAGGCATTTCCAAAAGTTGCAATGGGATGAACACAACCCATTGTCACAATGTGATGTACACAACCCACTGTGCCAATGTGACAAACATAGACTGATTTTGCAATGACACGAACATTTCTCGATGTCCCAATGTGACAAACATAACCCACTGTCAAACTGTGACAAACCTATTCCAACACCATAATGTGAAACAAAAACCCATCATCGTAATTTGATAAACATAACCTTACGATGTCATTTGACAAAGAAAATTTGATGTCGCAATGTGACGAACAAAACCTGATGTCGCAATGTGTCAAACACAACATGATCAACATTGCAATGCAATAGTTCCATAGTAAACTATGGTTAAACATAATTAATATGGCCCACTGTAATCATATCCACATGGTCAATGAAGTTTAGCCATGGGCATGGTCAACCATAGTCAACCATAGTCATTGTCAATTAAGTTATTAATATATTACTACTTTAATAATGTATTTATTAGGGTATTAATACTTTTAAAATGCATTTATTAATGTATTATTATTGTTATAGTGTAGTATTAGTGTATTAATAATTTAATATGGTACACTATACATTAATGTATTACAGATTTAATTTTCACATTAATGTAATAATGTATTATTATTGTATTAATACTTTATTAATGTATTAAAAGTCAATGTATTACTACTTTATTAAAGTATTATTAATGTACCACTTCATTATTTTATTAATTATTTAATGTATTGATAATTTAATAATGTATTTTTTAATGTATTAATAATTTAATAATGTATTTATTAATATATTATTACTTTAATAATGTATTACTTTATTAGTGTATTAATATTTCAAAAATGTATTAGCTAATAACTTATTAATGTATTGATTAATTAATAAATTACATTATTAATGCATCAATACTTTAATATCTTACATTATGCATAATGCATCAATACTTTAATATCTTACATTATGCATAATGCATCAATACTTTAATTTATACATTATAATAATGTGATAATGTAGTGTTAATGTATTAATACTTTAACAAAGTTATAACAGATTAAGATCAATGTATTGCTACTTTATTAATGTATTACTTTATTACTGTATTAATATATTAGCAATGTATAAATTAAAAATGTATTATTGTATAAATTAATTAATACATTAAATTATTAATGTATCAATCATTTAATATGGTACTTTATACACTAATTTAAATTATTAATTTAATTTATATATTACATATATATATCACTACATTATTAATGTATCATTAATGTTGAGTTATACTTATAATGTAGTAATTATTCATTCAATGTATAATTAATGTAGTAATACATTATTAATGTAATAATAGTTCAATATGTTACATAATAAATTAATGTATTGGTACTTTAATTTATGCATTACAATAATGTAATAATGTATTACTAAAGTCAATGCATTACTATTTTATTCATGTATTATTAAATGTATTACTTTATTAGTGTATTAATACTTTAGTAATGTATTTATTAAAGCATTTAATGTATTATTTTATTACTATATTTTTACTTTAACAATGTATTAATTAATAATATATCAATGTATTAATTAATTAATACATTACTTCATTAATCTATTAATCAATTAATTAATACTTTACCTTACACAGTAATGTAGATTCATACTTCAATTTATAAGTTAAATTTATATATTGCATTAAAGTAATACATTAATATATTAATACACCATTTATTTACATACATCATTACATTAATATAATACATTAATTATGTCTTAATATAATACATTAATTATACATTATTTAATGTATTAATACTAATATTAATACAATTTTTTAATAAATGTTTACATTTTTTTTATGTATTATTTTAGCACTTTTAAATATTTTTTATTACTTTCTTAATACTTTATTATTATTATTATTTACTTTATTAATATACTTTGTTATTTACTATTTTTTTTGCTAAATTAATTTTATGCATTACATTAATACATTATATTATATACCCCCCGGGGAGAGCTCAATTGGCAAGTGCCGTGAAAATGAAGTTTCATGAGGTTTAGAGTTCAACTCCCCCCGACTTACCTTGTCTATCCCGTAAGGGGCATCCTGGGCACACCTAGTTTCTCATTCTTTGAGACATAAAAAATAATAATAAATAAATACATTATATTATATATATTTTTATGCATTTCAGAAAAATATTAATTAATTAATACATTAATGTATTTTTACATTATTATTGTTTTTTTACTTTATTTTTATATTTTTGCATTCTTAATGTATTATTTTAGAATGTCTTTATTTTCTTATTAATACATGTAATGCTTTATTATTATTATTAACTTTATTAATATCTTTGTTATTTACTATTTTATTTTTGCTATTTTTTTTTATAATCTATAACTTAATTTTTAGATTATTGATATATTATTTTAATAATGTATTTATTTTCTTTTAATGTTATATTATTTTCTATTTTATAAATAATTGTTATTTAATATTTATTTTATTATTGATAATCAATTGATAATTAATCATTTAATTATTATTAGTTAATAAATATTTATTTTTAATTTCTAATTAAATAATTTTTATTAATTAAATAATATTTTTTTATTATTTAATAATTATAAATAAATAATTATTAATTGATTATTATTAGATTCTTATTACTAATTGATTATTATTTAATTATTTTTAGTAATGTATTAATAAAATTATTACATATATTTTTTATTATTGTTTTTAATAAATTATTTAATTAATAACAATACTAACTAAAAAATAATAATTTTATTTTAAATAATAAATTATTAATTATTAGATAATATTTAATTATTACATTTAAAATGTATAAATATGTTTATGGTTGTGGTTATGGATGAGGACCGTCAACAACAACCACATTAAATAAAAAGTGGTTAAAAAAATGTGGAAAATAGAACCACTTTTTACTTAATGTGATTGTTGCTAGTTCTAACACAAACTATAATTTATAAAAAAATCATATCGTCGTAGAACTGTGATTATATCATTAAGCGCGGCTTTTTGGAGGCGTCGGAGGTTGAGAGCACCACCGTTAACTTTAGACTGATCTCGTCCGCCTGACGACCGTCTTTGTCCGCCGCAAATCGCCGTGGAGCGCCGAAGAGATGCGTAGCAGAAGTTCGCAGCAGGAAGCCCCAGTAATCGCCTTTGAGCGCAAATCTCATAGCCCTGCCGGACATCAACTGGTGAGCAGATTGTTTGAGCCTTGAGCGGTCTCTGGCCACCTCACGATCTCATGCAATCACAGCTGGCATTCAGTCCATGAACAGGACATTCGAGGTTACGATGAGCAAGACCGACGCTCATTTCCATGAGGCTTCTTTCTCAGGCTGGCCATGAGATGGTACGATGGAGGAGACAGTGGTGGTAATTTTATACACCGGCGGGCACTGCCTTCGGATGTATCTTCCTCGCTTTTTTTTTTCTGCATGAAACTCAACATGGAATACCGCCGCCATTGAATGCGCTGACGGCCAGCATGAAACTCAACATGGAATACCACCGCCCTCGAATGAGCTGACGGCCGTCATTATTCCACCGCCATTCAATGCGCTGACGGCCATAATCCAGCTCAGCTTAGATGCCGCGTCCCGACACATAGTTCACGACTTTCATTATTTCTAAGGTTCTCCACTCATTCCATTACAGATCGATCTATATTATCGGCCCAAGGAGGATAGATCTTTAGGCATTTTATTTCTAATATTTCTTCCATTAAAGTAGACAATGAAAGATATAAATATTTATCAAAATAATAAAGATTTCTCAAGTCAGGTAACAATGATGTCAGGTAACAATGATGGTGTAGTGTTTGCAGCTAAATATAGAAAAGGTAAAAAGTAGAAATTTGGATTTTTTTGTTTTGGTAATTATTACAGATGGGTTAAAAGAATTGTTAAATTTATAATTCTTTATTATTGAATATACTTTTTCATTACAAAAATGAATTTAGTACTTTAATTATTTTTTATTGTATTTAAATTAGGATTTTAATAAACAAATAATGTATGTAATTTTAATGAATTTTCTGACATACTTTATTTTATTTTTTATTTGAACTTGTGAATTTTTTTTTTGGTGAAACACATTTATAACCAGTAAATGCACACATACTATCATACTTAATTATAAATACCTACCAACATAAACATGTTTATGGTTATGATTTTTTTTTATTATTGTTTTTTAAAATGATAAGATATTTATTTTTTTAATTATGGTATTATTTTTTAAAATGGTAAAACTTATGATAATTTAGTAGTTAATTGATGAGGAAGATTGTTACTATTAGTTAGTATTCATAAATGTGGGTTAAATGTATTTGAATTTTATTTTGTGGATTTGTTTTATTATGTCCTAGGAAGATGAGCTTTTAGCCATGTACTTTTAGGTTTCACTCCAAAATGGAAAGATACTTTCAACTCAAGTATTTGCAAGAAACCAATATCCTTTATAATTAGTACTTAGACTACATCCAAAACGGAAGGCTTTTCGCACTTGGGAACTAGTAGGGAACCTCCCCAATTGGCTCGAAATTGTTTTGGGAACTTGGGAGCTTTTTGGAAGCTTCTAGATAAAAAAAAAATGAGAGATTGGGAACTGGTTTCCGAAATAAAGAGCTTTAAATTAAGATTTTATTAAATTAAAAAGTAAATATTTTTATTCCATTTTACAAATACATACTTTATTACAAATATTTTCATTATATTTATTTAAAATACCAGTACAAAACAAAAGACTAAACTACATTAAATATTATTTTAAAAATTATTGAAGTAAAAATTTAATACTACTCACTTTATAGATGTGGATATGAAAAAAAATTAATGCATGTGTTTTTCTTCAAGCCAAGACTAAACATTGACTTTTATTGTATTTTCATATTATATGAGTAACACTATTTAGTTTTTTCTAATTAAAACAGAAATAATACTTCAAATTTACAAAGATGTTTGAAGTTTATATATGTAAAGTTTAATTTTTAAAAGGTTTTAAAACTTTATATATGTATTTAGCAATTTTGTTTCTCTTTTTCTGATATAATCTTTATGGATGTTAAACTTTCAATGTTGTGTTAAATATATTCATGTAATTATTAATACAAATTAAATTACTAATTTCGATATTGTAGTTTCTTTTTGCAATAGGAACATGGTTGTCCTAGATTAACTTTGTTTGATTAACTTAAAATTTTATCATTATCTGAATACGTTGTAATCTAAAAAAAAATTATATTTTTTTATATATATTATTACAATTAAAATTTGGAGAAACTTCTACTCAAACATTGATATCCACGTTTTGAAAGTCCCCATATTTGAGAAACTCTTACAACATATCATCCAACAAATAAAAAACAAATACCATTAAAATTACAATTTGACCTTTTATTCATAACCATTACATACTCCAACTTATAAATAAATAATCTAAAATTTATTTTAATAAATACAATTTCTTAACGGTCACATTTAGTCATCCTTCCTAAATACAATCAAGATTGGTAAACAAAGTTCAATATTAAACTTCTAGGGGTTCACATTTAGTAATTCCGGCTCACCAAAGTTCAATGATAAATCTCGTCACGTTCACATTTAATCTTTTCTATTAAACAAAATCAAAGTATGGTTAGTGGTTGTTAAACCTTGAGCATTTTATAAGGTTATAGAGTTTTAGATAAGTGGGGTTTTTAAAGTGTAAATATTTTATTTAATATGTTTCTATATATCAGTTTGGTGTTTAGTTGTGATTTTAAAATTAGATTTCTTTTAAATTTCGTTGATATTCTTTGATTGTATTTTTGTCTATGATAGACATTTTAATTGAATTTTAATGGTAGTTATTTTTTATTAATTGGATTTTTTTTAAGTTTCATATATTAGTTGGGGTCATTGTTAGTTAAGTATTTTCAATGGATCGTGGATAATCCCTAATCCTTTATGATATATTTTTAGGTTTTTATATAGTTGAATTTTCATTAGTTTTGGGACATGTTTTAAAATATTACTTTATGTGTCTATACCATTTATGTGGATCATGGTTTGCAACTTCTCATGGTGTATAGGTATGATTTTTAATAGGTTATTTATGATATGATTATGTTTCTTAGAGTATAGAGGGGAAAACTCATATGTTGACTTGTCGACTTTTTTAAATAAAATAATCTATCAACGATCATTTTAACAATTGGCTATTCCATTCAAGCATTTCCAAATATATTTATGTTCTTCTCATCCTCTTTACTTAGTTTTCTTAATCACTATATGGTTATGGGCGATTTACCACTCAAAATATTTTATGACATATTCCTATCATGACAATCCAATGACATAGTTTCTTATGTAACCAATGGTCTCAAAGTGGGATATTTAAGCCTAAGTTAAAAAATCCTTTAAAACAACTGCAGAAACATCCTAAATTACATCTACCAATGAAACTACTAAACATGTAGCAAAACGTCTCATTGGCCAAAATTCCCTTATGGGACATTATGAGTTGTGGTGGAGTTCCATATATTTCTGATTTTTTTCATAATTTAAGATGACTTAATAAAAAATTAAATATTTATTTTCTACCTAAAATGGTTTGTAAGATTATAAGTAGTTGGTGTTGTTAAATGAATTTTATGCTCACTATAGTCCATGTTGCATTTACTCAAATCGATGTTATTCTCACATCAACATTGAAACTTTCCTTTCCTCACCATTACCTTGCCATATTCTCACCACCCCATTGCCTCATTGTCTATCATTACATTACATTGAAGATGTTGAAATTATAAATATGTAAGAGGTTTAATACTACTTACATACATATGATCACCGAAATGGAAAAATAAATTCTCCTTGAATGGGATTAATAGAGATCCATCTTTGGCCATCATCCTTGGTAGCCTTGAGGCCTCTAACTTGATGTTGGAGTGGAAGAGTGGTGGTGCCTAGATTAGTGTGTGTCTTGAGTTTCAATGTCATGTTTGCATTTGGGTATGTACAATTATTCCATAAATTGAATGTTTCATATAGGGATACTTATTTAATGATACAATCAATATTTAATGGATATAGGATCTTTACCAGTTCATTATGTTTTTGGAAACATATCTATTTCCAGCCTTTATTCCACCTCCAATAAGAAGCAACACAAGACTTTACATATCAACATTAGTTGAGAGAAATATGTTGTTTGTCTCATAAGGGGGGCATTCATTGCCAATGGCCTTAAGTTGTTCCATTAGAGTTGAAAAGAAATTATTTCCCCTTCTACCTTCATTTCTCTTTCAAGATGACATTTCCCATTCTAATGCTCGATTTCGTATGTTGTATATTAAGAATTGAATTTTAGGCTTTATATTCCATAAAATATATTCAGACAACTATGTAAGTGGATGTTTTATTATAATAAAACTCACCATGTAGAAGAGAGTACAACATTCATGAGTTTCTTTTTCGGTTAAGGGCTTCCTTGTAGAACCTAGTAGTGCAATCATGACAAGTTCATAAATATCACTATTCATTTAAAATTAACTATGTATTTTCATATCAAGTGATGCACCATATGGTATATATTATTCAAAAATTCAAGATTTTTTCAAGTTTAGAAAAAAAGGTTTTTTTTATTATTTACCATAATTTCATGTTATAAAGGACAATGGCTACATTGTTATTTATATTGAGAGAGGTAAAAGGTATTTACCTAATCGATAATAACTAAAGAATGGTCCCAAGAAAAGAAAAAATAGTTGATCATGTAAGCCTCAAACTCTCTAACAAGTTCTACATAAAGAGATTCATTCTCATCCTCTAAGAGTAGATTGGTAAGACACATAAAGATGTTTTCCTAACTCCCATTAGAACTACTCATGTTTACCCTTAAGTAATCATATGCAAGATTCGAGAGACAATGACATGCGTTTCCTTTCATATGTGTCATGATTATGTGGACTGGATGAAGAGTAATGTCATCAATATACAGTTTGAATCGAATCTAGAAGTCCATTAATGTATTGTCCTCTATGCATGTGATACCACTCATCTCTTCTCTTCAATGGGCTTTCTATTTTCCCTTTTCTATGGTGCTTACATGTTGGGTTGTTAAAAACCAATTACAAGGCCAATGATAGAAATGAACAATATACAATACTAGTAAAGTCACAAATTATACAAACTATAATAATAACAATCCATTACCTCTCGGTTCAAAAATATCCATTGACTCTATCTTGTGTATCATATAAATAATTTAAGTAATTTACATGATTTGTGTGACCTATAATTTTAATTAAAATTATGTAGATGTTAGAATATATTTTATATTTGAATCATTGGCTCTGGTAAGGCATAAATGAATAAATCATTTCACCTTGAAGATATGAATAAATTGTTAGGTATCTAAAGAAGTATTGTTTGGGGGGTGGGGGGTAGAGGGCTCATAGTGATAATAATGGAGGCCATTCAATGTAAGTAAACCGGGTCCACTATATTATTAAATAAGGCCCACAATGGTAGTTAGATATAATAAATGGGTAGTTATATATAATAAATGTAAGAGGACTTCTTAGAAGGTTATACTTCTAAAATATTCCTCCTTTATAATGTTCTTAGGTGATGGTAGAAATATATAAAGAGGTTCAAGAAAGGTAATGGGACATGAAGAAAAGTATTGTATCGTGAGTTGTAGCTCAATAGGAGGATGCCCCCTCGAAGAGGCAAGTGGAGAGGAGAGGATCCCTTCCATAATAGGATCCATTGTATGGTGTTTCCCTACCTCAAGGGTTTTCTATAATAAAAGTGGTGGTTTTCTATGTTGTTCCATATATATTGTGTGGTGATTGTATTAAAATATCTTTAGATATATTGTGATATTTTGTATTCAGGTATTTGGTATAGAAAAGGTGATATCATAGAAATTTCCTTGGCCAAAGAAGGGAAGAATGTTTTTCTCTTTTTCCAGAATTTTTCTAGGTAAGAAAAAGAGGGTGGCGCACTTCAGGTTTAGATCTGAATCTTTATGAGATCAATTTGGAAAAAAAAAATTGTGTATTTTAAATCCTCAGAAAAATACCCAATTAAAAAAAAAAAATAGCTGAAACGAAGTCCGGGAAGTAAATTTATGAGCATTTTAAATTCAACGGTTTTTTAGCGTTTTTTTGGAAAAAAAACAACAACATGATTTTATGCACTAACTTATTTTTAAACCCTTGTTCTATTTTTTTTTTTGTGACAATGACGAGACTACAAAGTTCATAACTTTTCATAGGCTTCTCAAATTGCTACAAGAACATCGTAATTGGATAAATCATTTTAAGAGTTTTCTTTTGGTATATTATATGTGGTGTTTCTAATGGATATGCACTCTCAACTTAGGGATATTATACACATGATTGAAGCTTTCGAAGCCAATCTATAAAACCACAGAGATATTTATCGCAATAGTCAACGGTCATTGGCTCTCCTTAAATAGAGATATCTTATGGCATACATCATGAATGCATATCATCAAGAAGTGTACGCTTGGTATGACTTGGAGGATGATTGTGACGAAGGGTCATCAAATAAAAGGTGGAAGTGGTTTTCATTTATGGGATGAAAACCACTTCCATATTTTATTTTATGACTCTAATCCACCTTCTCTGGAGAACATGAGTGTGACACATATGGATCTAGTTATGATTACCAGTGTCCAACCTGCCTATTCTACATCGATATTGTTCCTTCCAGATTCATCTTTGACCATTTCCCACTATGTGGATGGATATTCTTATTTGGATCCACATGATAGGTGTCAGTATTGGGACCATCATTATCAGTTGGTTATGGGGTGTCGGTATCTTCCGTGTGGAGTTGACATGAGCAATTGGACATGCGACCCTAGTTTACAATGAAAGTTGGAAGACTTCAACCTGGTGGCTTCCATTCCTCAATGGGACCTTGGTTCTCTAGTCTACTTCAACACTATGGTCCACACTTATCCATGAGACCCTGGTATATGGTTGTACATCAAGCGTTGATTACAACTCTTTCATAAGGGGCATGAAATGTTAGGTAGCTAGAGAGGCAGTGGGGGGGCCTATAGGGCCCATAGTGATAATAGTGGAGGCCATTCAATGTAAGGTGGACTAGTTCCACTATATTATTAAATAAGGCCCACTATGGTATTTAGATATAATAAATGGGTACTTAGATCAAAGATATTATAACACAAGTGTAAATGTGTGTTCATCATGTAGTATTTTGAAATTATTTAAATACGATAGGAAGGATATTGTTTTAAAAATAAAAAAATGAGGAAAGGTTAAAGTTTTAAATTTATTTATTTAAATAATATATAAGAGATATGGATTTAAAAATTAAAAATAGAAAAAAGGTTATATTAAATATATATATATATATATATATATATATATATATATATATATATATATATATATATATATATATATATATATATATATATATATATATATGAAGTATTTTAATAATTAGGTATTTTAAGAATTTGATTGTGTTAGTAAAATTTGAACTTTATTTACAATTATATTTTAGTTTTTATTGTAATGAAAAATAATATTATTTTTATTTTAATATTTTTAAAATATTTATTTTAATAATTAAAATTGTTTATTTTTATTTATTAATACTTTTATCAAAACATTATATATTTTAATTTTATAAATTAAATTGAAAAATAATATTGTAATTGATATGATAGTTCATTTTTATTATATAACGTTTTAGAT
>ML778070.1:404302-417636 GCA_009831015.1 Picea engelmannii
CCCCTCTAACTCTTTGTTACACCACATTTTCTCCATAAATTTTGATTTAATGATATTTTTAATAGTATCCTTATTATGAAAAATGCTCTCTTCCATGATTCTCTAATGGATTAGCCAAGACTAGGAACCTTTATGTCATCCTCCCTTGACTCGAAGGTGGTTACGACTGGAATTTGATGTGATTTTAGGAAACGTCTTTTTGTCCATGTTGGTCAACTTGTTCTTAAACAATATGTATCTAATCATAGACATGCTGTCAATGGGGGAAATTCTTGCCTCTAAGAGGAGGATGGGATCAGGCATATTTCCTTTAATTTTCAGATTATAGGTTATATAATTATTTTGTATTTTCTCTATCTTTCTCTAGGATTTGCGAGAGATACAGCATCCCTGAACTTCATATCCATATAGAATAACTGGTGTAACAAGAGTCTCAAAGAGAAATTTATTCTTATCCCTTATCCAAACATCAGGTAATTTAAAATTGTTTTCAAGCCCGTGATAAGATTTCCACCCCCCAATAATCTGTTTCTTAATGCTATAATTCCAATTGATCTTGTGGTGAATATTAATTCCAAGACATGAAGTCGCTTCCTCTAAGTTTTTTTTGTCCTATATGAAGGTATCATAAGTTATATTATTGTATTTAATGATCATTACCTTAGTCTTGTCACTATTAACAACTATACCCATATTGGAGAAAAAATATTTGAGGATTTGTAGTTTCTTCCAAGCTCATGGGGAATCCTCGCGAAAAAAAAAATATCATTTTCATAAAGAAGAATATCGATGACTATACTAGTTAGAGTAGGTTTGATAGAACTTACTTCTTCCAAGAAATATTCTAACTTGTCAATGTATATGCCAAAAAGGGTAGGTGACAAGGGATAGCCTTTCTTGACTCCAATATTGCAATTAATCTCTTTTGACTATCCATCGATGTTCTTAAACTTGGAAATAGCATTCTCATGCATCCATATTGCAACATACCTCATCTCAAAAGATACTTTTATCTCTTCCAACATATCCCAAAGTTTTTTTCTGGGAAGCGTATCAAAAGATTTTCTAAAGTCAACAAAACAAAAAAAAACAAAAATATTTGTTTTAGTAATTTGGAACTCCTCCACAGTGATCCTAAAGGTAACAAGATGGTCCATAGTTGAACGTTATCTCCTAAACCCAGTGATAATTACCTGAGTAGATATATAAATATAATCACCACAAATACTGAATACACAATAGATCCACAGAGAAATATAGAACAAACCACAATTTTATTTTAAGAAAAGCCTTGAGGAAGGGAAACACCATACAAATGATCCTATTATGGAAGGGATCCTCTCATGTTCACTTGCCTCTTCGATGGGGCATCCACCTATTGAGCTACAACCCAGAATACAATAATTTCCTTCATGTCCCATTACATTGCTTGAACCCCAAGAGAGGTAGTTCCCACTACCTCTCTAGATACCTAACATTAATGTTAAGTAGCTAGAGAGGTAGTGGGGGGGCCTAGAGGGCCCATAGTAATAATAGTGGAGGCCATTCATTGTAAGGTGGAATAGTTTCATTATATTATTAAATAAGGCCCACTATGGTAGTTAGATATAATAAATGGGTATTTAGATATAATAAATGTAAGATAACTTGCAAGGTTCTACTTCTAGAAGATTTCTCCTCTAGAATGTTCTTAGGTGATGGTAGCACTATATAAAGGGGTTCAAGTAATGTAATGAGACATGAAGGAAAGTATTGTATTGTGAGTTTTATCTCAATAGGATAATTCCCCCTTGAAGAGACAAGTGAAAATGAGAGGATCCCTTCCATAATAAGATCCATTGTATAGTGTTTCCCTACCTCAAGGGTTTTCCTGTAATAAAAGTGTGGTTTCTTCTATATTGCTTTGTGGATCTATTGTGTATTCAGTATTTATGGTGATTATATGTGTAGATATATGCATGTACTTAACAGTTGGCATCATAGCACTTTCCTTGGCATGAAGTGTGGGCAAATTTTTTTTTTTTTGCAGATTTGTTTTCGGAGAAGAAAAAAAAGGGTTCTGACATTTCATATTTTTGTATATTTTTGTGCAAAATTTGCATAAAAAAGTTGTATATCTGTGTTCCTCTTTGAAAAAAAAAACCCAAGTTAAAAATAATTCATCTGAAATAAAGTTCGGAAAGTTAGGATTTAGAGAACTTAAAATCTGCAATTTTTAGGGTTTTTTCCGTGGACAATGTCGCAATGTTTTGATTTCTGTAGCAACACGAGGCCGAATTTGCACCCAAAAATTATATATTTGATTTCCTCTCACAATTTCACCCAATTTCAAAAAAAAAAAATCATTTGAATTAGAGTTACAGAAGTGGAGATATCGCTGATTGAAAATCAACTATTTGGGAGGGGGGTTGATGGCAGTGATACTGTAGAGTTCATAACTTTTCATACGGTGCTAATATTTTTACTAGATCAATGTCATTGGATAAATAATTTTAAGAGAGTTATTTGGGTATATTTTATGTGGTGTTTCCAATGGATGTTCACTCTCAAACCCTCAACAAAATTCTACAAGCAATTGAAGCATTCAAATCCCAAATGCACGACACATTGCATAACTTTAAAGAAGATATCAATGATGATTTTTGTAATATTCACGAGTCCTTAGTGAGCATCTAGGATAAATCTAATTTTGTGAACATCATGAATGAATATCATCAAGAAGTGTATGCTTGGTATGATTTGGAGGATGATTGTGATGATTGGTATATGGATAGTTGTCATTTATAGGATGACAAACACTTCCATATTTTATTTGATGACTCTACTCCACCTTCTGTAGAAAGGTGATGTGACACATCAAGAGATAATTATGTTTACCAATGTATAGCGTTCATATATTGCAATGGTATTTTTCCTTCGAGATTCAACTTTGACCCTTTCCCACTATGTGGATGGATATTCTTATTTGGATCCACGTGATAGGTGTTAGTATTGGGAGCATAATTTTCATTTGGTTATTGGGTGTTGATATCTTCATTATGGAGTTCACATGAGAAATTGGACATGGGACCGTGGTTTATAATGGCAGGTGGACTACTTCAACATGGTGGCTTACATTTCTCAATGGGACCTTGTTTCTGTAGTCTACTTCAGCACTATGATCCACACTTATCCATGGGACCCTGGTATATGGTTATACATAAAGTATTGAGGACAATTATTTCATAAGGGGGATGTAATGTTAGGTAGCTAGAGAGGTAGTGAGGGGGACCAGAGGGCCCATAATGATAATAGTGGAGGTCATTCAATGTAAGGTGGACTAGGTCCACTATATTATTAAATAAGGCCCAATATGGTAGTTAGATATAATAAAAGAGTAGTTAGATATAATAAATCTTAGAGAACTTCTTAAAAGGTTCTACTACTATAGGATTCCTCCTCTAGAATGTTCTTAGGAGATTATAGAACTATATAAAGTGGTTCAAGCAATTTAATGAGACATGAAGAAAAATATTGTATTGTGAGATGTAGCTCAATAAGAGGATGCCCCCTCAAAGAGGCAAGTAAACAGAAGAGGATCCCTTCCATAATAGGATCCATCGTATGGTGTTGCTCTACTTCAAGGGTTTTCTTATAATAAAAGTGTGGTTTCTTCTATATTTCTTTGTGGATCTATTTTGTATTCAATATTTGTGGTTATTATATTTGTAGATCTACTCAGGTACTTAACACCCGACCATGTCTTTAACTCTTTTACCATGACTTTCCAGCCAAAGGCTAATATTCTTTTCCAAAATAATTGAATAAATATTGAAACAAATTGGGCAAACCATCATGGCCCTTTAATTCGAGGGAATGTTTCTATCCCTATTTTTAAAGATATTAATAATGAGGCTTTGCGTCTAGGGTTTAGGGAAGCCCTAGTTGATGCTAAATTGAAGAGATTGTGTATGTGAGGTATGAGGATAGGCTCTCTGATTTTAATATTTTTAGCTTGGTAGCCTAGAATGTCCTTAGCTTTCCCATTTGCAAGCCGCTTAACCTCGAACTCTATCTCATCCAAAGAAAAAACTTCATCCTCTAAAGGGACAATTGGAATGGTGTCCATATCATTAGGGAACTCGTAAAGACTTTTAAGGTAGGAATTTCAGTCCCTTAACAGAACCATACTATTTTCTTTAGTATTGCATATTAGAATTTTCCTCCAGAACTTCTTAGGATCAAGCTTAGATAGTTTTGAAAGTTGCTCTTTCCTTTTATTTTTGTAGCACCTTTTTTCCTTTTAATTGGGGATTTGTGTGTATTGATCTTATCAAGTTTTAAGGACTTATTAGAAACATCCATAATGGATTTCCTAGCAATTTTAAATTATTTATCATACCAGGGGTTGGTTGTTATTTTATTTTAAAATTATGATAGAGGTCTTCAATGTTGTCCTTATAAGTTAGGAGATCTATAATTCACTATTTAAATACTTTAAGAAAATGTCAACTTTACTTTTGTCAAAGAGAATTTGTCTTTGACTATTAAAATTCTCTTCAATGGCGCTCCTATGCAATGCAATGTTTAGAGTTGTAACATCCCGCTCTGGCACACTGAGCAAACTTATTGTTTGAGGACACTTGCTCGCAAGTGATCCGGATTATTATGCTATTAAAACATTTGATTTTGATTATGAGGCTTTATGGGTTGATGACATGTTGTTTTACTGCATTGACATAGACAGGTCTTATTGACTCGGTTTACTGAGTGTGCAGAATTTTGGACCTCGAGGATGCTGAGGTATCGATGGAACCCATTGGACTTAGGATCGAGTCAGGGAGTGTACCATTGGGGTTTGATTATTTTACTGTGATATTAGTGCATCTGATTAGATGATATGATATGGATATGTTATGACATGATTTGTTGATGATGCAAGCTAACGACAACTTGCCGACCAGACTCACAAATGGAGTAAAGGGGTCACGCATGACTACCAAAGATGTTGAGAGAGAGGTGTGGATAAGAGCCCTGCCACAGCCTACTAGCACTCTCGTTGTGGCTCGAACTGTAGGTTAAATTTTACCTAGTTCGAGAGGACCCACGATGCCGTGAGGGAAGACTGCAACAGTTGCTCATGATGATTCTAAGGGGCACACAATAAGGCGGGGGCCTTATTCCTTAGAGGCCCTTAGTCTCCCACAAGTTCACCTGGCGGAGTATTGACTCCAGGGTTTATTGATGTCTACCAAGTCAATCAAGAGGCGAGTGGCACCCTTCGAGCACATGGTGCATCCGAAAGGGCATGTCACACAAGAAAAATGGAGAGAGGTGAGTGGCACCCTTGGAGCACATAGTGCGTCCTGAAGGGCACGTCGCACAAGGGAAACAGATTAAGGCGAGTGGGATTCTTGGAGCACCTAGTGCATCCTCAAGGGAACGTCCCGTTTTTTATGATAGAGGAATGAACCTAGATGGGCT
This sequence comes from Picea engelmannii, assembly GCA_009831015.1. Taxonomy (NCBI): domain Eukaryota; kingdom Viridiplantae; phylum Streptophyta; class Pinopsida; order Pinales; family Pinaceae; genus Picea; species Picea engelmannii. The sequence goes on from ML778070.1 coordinate 409,766, forward strand.
TAGGATGAATAACGTGTTAAGAAATTTTTAAAACAAATTCTCTAATCAAATGTCGCCCAGTATGAAAATTTAAGGAAAAAGTCTAAACTATGTTAGTGGTAAAATTTTATCTATCTATAAAATAATAATAATAATAATAATAACAACAACAACATAAATAATAATTATACTCTTCATTAAATCATGTAACACAAAGGGAGTAAGAAAAAAAAATGTGTTGGATTAAAATTTAAAAAGGGAATTAATCGTTTTATTATTTTATGATAATTTAATATATATATATAATTAAAAGAGAAAAGGGAAAAAGGGGTTAATATCCACACCTGCCTTTTTGAGTTCTAAATAAAAAGGGAAAAGAGGGAAAATCTAAAATATTAGGAAACTAGGAAAAGAGGTAAACATAAAAAGGAAAAGAGGGAACATAAGGGAAAAAGCGGAAAGTCAAGTATCTACCATTTAAGACCTTTCTAATTTAAACTGAACTAGCAATTTAATGGTGAGGGAAAGTTATTAAAACCTGTAAGAGAATTTGGGGACACCTAGGAGTGATTCTAGGAGTAACTCTAGGTGGGTGAGGGAAATAAAGATAATTAATTAATTAAAGAAATTAAATTGTGGAGGAATGAAGGGGATGGGTGACACTTGTATGGGGAGGATTTTTTAGGAATTTAAATTTTATAAACTTAACTAAATGAGATTTTTGGAAAGTAAGGAACCACGAAACTCTATACAATGAAGGGAGGATCTCTTCTGTTTTGCGTAACGTTATGCTACAGAAATATCTACTTGACTGACTTAACTTGTGGAAGTTGGGATACCCAACTCGGTAAGGAGTGGTAGCTCGTCCTTGTGAGGTGAGCTGGGAGCTAGTCAAACCTCTGGATAGTGAGTGTATGTCCCCTTTGCGGCTCGGGAGGCTAAGGGAGGAGAAGAGTACCCCTAGCATTGGTTGGGAGGTACTGGTGAAGTCTCGTCGGTTGGCAGGAGGGAGTTGCAAGGAGCATGCAAGACGTCCACTCTGAACAGGAAACAATACGCTTTCTTCGTTTTGTATGGTAAATTGTTTTAGAAGTTATGCTTGAATATGAATTGTTACTTGGGTAAGTGAACTGATTGTATAGATGGTTCTCTGAAATTTTCTTAGCCTAGCTCGATGATAGATTAACTCCCATGGCTTCATTTTCCCGCACGTCTTGACCACCTTGTTACGTTGATTGTGACCTTCATGGTTGTTTAGCCTTCATCCCTAGCTCGCCAGTCCTCACGTGAGCAATCAGCCAAGATCTTGATATACGATTGTCACCTTAGCGTTAAAAGAACTATGGATCTAAATGCCCTACTTTTATGTGCGAGGATGAGCGAACGACAAACCTATTAGACGACTACCCTTGATGTTTGTCCCTGGATGATTGTTGATTCAACCATATGGCAAGGACCTTTGTGTGTGGATTATCTTGTGTCCTGGTTGGTTTTCTCTATGCCTAGATTGATAGAACCCCTGGAATCATTACATGACCCTTCCCATTGGATCCTTGCATTTTCTTACTGTTGTCTGCGCTATATTGGGGTTATAGCAATGGACGCACGAATTGATTCCCTGTCTACAAATTTTTGGGTATTCTGGCAATGAAAAAACGCAATGGTTTCATGTCTGCATTTTTATAGTTTGTATTCTGGCAATGAAAAAAAAAAACACAATGGTTTCATGTCTGCATTTTTTTTAGTTTGTATTCTGGCAATGGAAAAGAGAAATGTTTTCATGTCTGCAATTTTTTTTTTTATAATTGGCATTATGGCGATGGAAAAACGGAATTTTTCTTTTTTTCATTTTGCCCCTTGGTCACTACAACGATTTGCCTATTTATCCATGACATAGTTTATGTAGTTCCTTTCTGGTGTGGTTGTGTAGTGATTTGCTTAATTATCCATGACATAATTTATGTAGAGTCCATTATGGCGAGCTCTGCCAGCCTTTTTTCCTTTTAAATGATGACAACAACATGAAGTTCCTTCTGGTGTGTTATGGGCATAGCATTTTGCATCTTTTAAATACAGATAGCATTGAATGTTTTTCTGGTGTGTCCTTGTACACGTTTTTGCCATAAAACATGTTTGATTTTGCCATTTATATGACCACGATTTCCCCTGTAAACGTGACTAATCTTGTTGTATATAATGCCCATGATTTGCCATCTATTGATGTTGTGTTTTTTCTCTTCGAAAATTGTTTGAGTCGTTGTTAATACGCCCATGAAATTATTTAAAAAGATGATTGAGTTGCTGTTGAAATTGACCATGATTTTCCTTTAAATTGTTGATTGTGTTTACTGCCTTAAAGTCTACGATGTTCCATTAACATGTAGCCTGTGTTTTTCTTATGTGTGGCACAACGTTTACCTTTAAAACCATGACTGTTCTTTCCTACATACCACCACGATTTTGCATTAAATTTTTGACTGCGTTTTCATTTTAATGACCGCGAATTTACCCTTTTAAGATGACTGTGATTTTCCCTCTTAAAATAGCTTGGCAATTTTTCCCGTTGGAAACTGCAAGTGTTACCTTACTGCATGGCGTTTTCCATTTAATCCCTGTGTATTATTTAATTCAAATTTTCTCATCTTATTTAGTGTTGCTTTAAGACTCCAATTCCTTACCTTCCATTCAATGCCCGCGTTCCATTATTGATGGCGTTAATTTCTTGTCAATTTACTATTTCTGGTGAGTACGTGCACCAATTTTCAGCTGTCGACTTGCACCTTTAATAACAACTCTTTAGCTGACAATGTAGAAGGATGAATTGTCTTAAACAACATTGATTTATCATTTTGTAATGGATAGCTTCTCCTTTAAATAGCCTGCATTCAGTATAGAATTTAAATTGATGGGACAACCCTTATGCTAAATAGACTGCCTTAAATTAACTTAGCCCAGACTTGTCATTTAACCTTAATGTTGATTTTACCATACTTTTTAGTTAAGAAGGTAATGATTTCTTACACTGTTAGTAATGACTTATTTAAGGTGGCTAAATTGATTGCATTTAGAGTTAATTTAGAGGGTACATTGATGACCTTTTTATCTTTATAACTGCTCCATATGATTTCATTTAATGTTAAAATGGACGATACATTAAAGGCTAATTGTAAATTAATCTGTCAACTAGTGGGATAATTGCAGCTGGTGCCTTATTTGTTAATTTCATCGGTGAGGTAAATTGCTAAACTAGATGGTTTTTAGCGATAAATTTAGACTTTTCTTTTTTGGACCATAATTAATATTAATTAGACTAGCATGTATTGACTCACTGTGATTCAAACAAGCTAAATTAGAGGGAAAGTAATGTTACTTACATTGATATCTTTTGATTAATTTTAGATGGGAGTAAAGGGGTTGGGTTGTTGACGAAGACACGCGTTGGCTTGCGTTTTCCCTTGTTGTCGTCCTCTTGAGTCTCGTCGACCTATTGTTGGGGTTGGGTGTAGTCTTGTGTCAATTGCTTCACCTCCTAGCACGCTGGATATTCTTGAATCCTTTGTCTCATTAGGATTGTTGCGCTACAATCATTGATGTATCTATCATGTGGGGACGATATGATTCCTGATGAGGGGATCATGGCGCACCCTATTGGATAGGGGAAAATGTTAACATGGATGGACTCAGTGCCTTCTGTGTGCATGTTGTTGAGAGTTTAATTTGGCTTTAGGCGCATGGGTTGAACGCCTTCAAGCGTTGGGTTCGTGTGCCTAGAGGTTCTACTCCTTGTTGTCTAGGTCGTTGCGTCAGGATGGGGATGTTGTCCCTTAGCCTGTAGGTGTGGTCGTGCTGGTGTCGGGCGGGTAGTCATTCCTCCTTGTTTGTTCTACGCATGTTTCGTCCCGTTGTCCCTATGCTTGTTTGTGGAGTCTAAGTTGTTGTTGCCTATTCTACCGGTGTGGTGCTCACCGCCAACTGTGTCATCTAGTTGTAATCGTCGTTGTTCATAAGTAGAGTTCATAGGGGAAAAACAAAAAAATTCTATCTATATCTTCTTAGCATTAATGTTTGAAATTTCTATCCAAATGTATTGATTAAGAGGGTCAATCTTATGAAGTTGAGTGTGTGGACAAATGCTCTTTCTAATATAACAAGTTATGCCTCATATGCCTCTTAAGTAGGAATTTTTGTTCCATGTTGACCAAAACACAAATCTTTCTATATTAGGGACGTTAGAGTCTTCATGCTCCCAAGTTTCAACTAGTAAAATAATATAAATATCACCGGTCTAAAAAATTTAAATTTTTTATTCTAAGTATTTTAATTATAGGTAGGAAATATGGTTATGTTACTTATCTCTATAGGAAATATGGTTATGTAATTTTCTCTATAATATAGAGAAATTTATTTTATTTTAAAATATAAAAATAAAAATAAAATATATAAAAATAGAACTTTTATGAACATATTAAATTATTTATCAAGATTTTATTCACATAATATTTTTTTTGGTAGCACATTCATAATAAAAACATAATTTAGGCTCGGGATCTAAAAGAACAGTTGATGATCCCCGGATGGGGTGTTAGTGGGTTCCTCGTGGTGACAGATGGGAGCGGACACAGTCCGATGCGACACGGAGCCACGTGATGGGCTCGTGCCGCAGGCTGGTGCCGTCCCGAGAGATTAAATAGCATTCAAGTCGCGGTAATGGGCATTTATGCCACCCTTTACTCCTCCGCAGTTTGTTCTATGGCTTGGCTCGTTGTTTTGGTCATTGCACCCTGTATGCAGCCTAAAGGGCTCCTCCCTTCACAGCGCAAACAGGACTAGGCTCGCTCAGCTGTTGTCTCCATTGTTTTTTTGCACCTCTGGTTTAATCTCATCCAGACCCGCCCACCGGCACACATGAAAGAAAGGCTTAGAGGAAGGCCGAGGAGGGGCTCCCCCTGGAAGCCCCGTCGACCCCTGGTCTCGCCTTCAGTCTCCCCTTCGACTTGTTCATCCTCCCATCCTCAAACTCCGTCCACAACTTCCACCCCGCCACCTTCGCAGTCTATGCTTTTTCACTCCACGGCCACCCCGCCACCTTCGCAATCTATGCTTCTTCACTCCATGGCCACTATCCCACGAGGGTCGGCCCCGATTCTGCGATGCCCTCAGGACCCCCAGATGCAATTCACATCGACAATGTCTTTCCCTGGACCTTCGAGTAATTTGAGTAGTGCACCACCGACATATAGTGAGTCTAAACGATCTCGCCTCCACCCCACGACCCACCTCGACAGCGAGCACTTCAGGGATCGACTGGTCATCCTGTATGACTTAGTTTTTGAACTTAGGAAGGAGGTGGCAGACCTCAAGTATCGCCTGCATGCTACAGAAGAAAATGTAGCGACCTTCCTTCATATCCTCTCGACTATGCACTCGGAGATCTCCTCGGACCCGGTTGACTCTGCTCCAGGGGAGGTACCTGATTCTGTTACGGGTGCAGGAAGGGATAGAATGCAGCGACCAGCAGAAGCGAAGCAGGAGGAAGCGGAACGAAGAGGCCAAGCTGAGGACACGGAGCGTGACGAGCGAAAGGAAAAGCGTTGGGACGACCAACCGACGTATATCGAAGAAGAACCGTGGATAGAGGACCTCCCAGCCACGTGGATAGGTTATTTTCCAGGTGTTTATCTCTTTAGTGTTGTTTGTCAAGTTTTCTTAGGTTCATAGTTTAGATGACAGTTAGTATGAACTTTGTTTTTCTACTGGATGAGTGACCTTCTTAGACTTGTGAATTGGGGGCTAGCTGGACTGGTTTCCCCTCTGTTGGGGCAGTCCAGTAACTGCAGCCAATATATTGTTAATGATGGAATGTATTGTTAAGACACTCTCTTATATGAAGTCACAAACCCTTACTAGTTTTAAATCTAAACTTGTGGTATAATTTATGTAAAAGTGAAGTAGGCATGAGAATAAGACTCCAATTAGATAGATCAATAAAATTGATAAAGAATTTGAATACTTAAAAAATTAAAAAAAACACATAATGTAATACTTTGAAAAAAAATTAAAATTTTTATACTAAAGTATACTAACACTCTTAAAAGTGACAACTTTTATTCTAAATTCTTTTGAAATATGTTTTTACATCAAAAATTTTATTCTAAATCTTTTAAGATTGGTTTTTACCAATTCATAAAAATCAACATAAATGTCATTACATCATTAGAAAAAATTATAAGATTTAAAATATATATATATATATATATATATTCTAAAAATCTTTTAAAATCTATTTTGACCAAAAAAACAAGGATGAAAACTAACCATAACATCTAAATCCTCAAAAACAATATACATTTTGTATTTTCTTATTTAATTAATAATAAGAAAATTATAAATATTTTTATATATTCAAAAAATATATATAATAATAATAATAATAATCTATTCTTAAGGTAATGGCCAAGCCAACACACAAAATTGGTGTATGAGACCCCTTTATTTGTGGGACAAGGGATTCCCCTCCGCCCAACTATTTGACTGGTAAGGTATACATACCCTACCCCCGCTCGATTTGAATCTGTGACTTCTTAAGAGGAAACACATGTTCTTAACCATTAAGCTCACTTAGGCTGTATTATTATTATCATTGAAAAAATTGTTATCCTTTTCGTTATAAATATTTAGTGTGTCCATAATTTTTAAATTCCATCGTCTAACCCTATCTGAAATAGAAAAATCTTATCAATTTTCAAAATAACACATTGAAATGAAGTGATTGGATACGTCCATAATTCTGCATGGAGACAGTGGCCGATCTATAGAGAACTGCACTGCTTATCCCTGCTCTTTTTTGCTGTTGTGGTCTCCTAGTTGAACCCAGGAGGCAGTGCAAAGACAAGAAAGACGTATCCAGCCCTGGCCCCAACGGACGGCCGATAATCAGAAGTCTCATGGACAAGAAAGGTCTATCAAGCCCTGGCCCAGAAGTTTTATGCTGGCATTTTTCATTAATAAGATTTTTTTTTTCAACGAAAAAAAGTCATTCCCATCACCGAACCCTAAGTGTTCATGCAGATATCAGTTCTACGAATTTATTATCACAAAACATGAAAGCCCTCTACATTCGTGCATATGCATATCAGGTTTATGGGATTATTATTATAAAAGGGTTAACAAGGTAGTCGATCACCGACAATCAATCACCGAACATTTGAGATGAAGCACTAAAATTACCTATGTATTCTATATTTTGATCAGAGAGAATAATAATAATGGGCAGTCTTAATCCACTAAACTGTCAATTCTACTATTAATTGATATGAAGGATGCAGAGGACATATAAAGTCCTGCTTGTTTATTTAACTAGACAATCAATCACCGAACATTTGAGATGAAGCACTAAAATTACCTATGTATTCTATATTTTGATCAGAGAGAATAATAATAATGGGCAGTCTCAATCCACTAAACTGTCAATTCTACTATTAATTGATATGAAGGATGCAGAGGACATATAAAGTCCTGCTTGTTTATTTAACTAGAGATTCGACATTGCAACTTTATTACTTGTTTATTCAACCCGTATTCGTAGACCTAGCAAGCTTAGATTACCCATCTGCTTGTTTATTCAGCTAGAGATTCAACATTGCAACCTTATTCTAAACCTACCAAGCTTAGGTTAAAGATGAAAGATATTCAACATTGCAACCTTATGCCTAAACCTAGCAAGTTTAGGTTAAAGCTCAGAGGTCTTAGAATTTCGCTTTCATAGCTTCCAGCACTTGCTCTTACACGATATGTTTACCTTGCGAAACACAAACATCTAGCTTCTGTTGATTAAAACCCTAAAGAGTATTGTTGATGTCTTAAAACCCTAGATATTGTGTAGAGAAAAAACA
>ML778070.1:440337-451812 GCA_009831015.1 Picea engelmannii
TGGTATATGGATAGTTGTCATTTCTGGGATGAAAACCACTTCCATATTTTATTTGATGACTCTACTCCACCTTCTATAGAAAGGTGATGTGACACATCAAGAGCTAGTTATGTTTACCAATGTATAGCCTTCATATCTTGCAATGGTATTTTTCCTTCAAGATTCAATTTGGACCCTTTCCCACTATGGGGATGGATATGCTTATTTGGATCCACGTGATAGGTGTTAGTATTGGGAGTATAATTTTCATTTGGTTATTGGGTGTTGATATCTTCATTATGGAGTTCACATGGGAAATTGGACATGGGACCCTGGTTTACAATGGCAGGTGGACTACTTCAACATGGTGGCTTACATTTTTCAATGGGATCTTGTTTCTCTAGTCTACTTCAGCACTATGGTCCACACTTATCCATGGGACCTTGGTATATGGTTATACATAAAGTATTGAGGACAATGTTTTCATAAGGGGGATGAAATGTTAGGTAGCTAGAGAGGTAGTGAGGGGGACCAGAGGGCCCATAGTGATAATAATGGATGTCATTCAATGTAAGGTGGACTAGGTCCACTATATTATTAAATAAGGCCCAATATGGTAGTTAGATATAACAAAAGAGTAGTTAGATATAATAAATCTAAGAGAACTTTTTAGAAGGTTCTACTACTATAGGATTCCTCCTCTAGAATGTTCTTAAGAGATTATAGAACTATATAAAGTGGTTCAAGCAATTTAATGATACATGAAGGACAATATTGTATTGTGAGATGTATCTCAATAAGAGGATGCCCCATCAAAGAGGCAAGTGAACAGAAGAGGATCCCTTCCATAATAGGATCCATCGTATGGTGTTGCTCTACTTCAAGGGTTTTCGTATAATAAAAGTGTGGTTTCTTCTATATTTCTTTGTGGATCTATTTTGTATTCAATATTTGTGGTTATTATATTTGTAGATCTACTCAGGTACTTAACACCCGACCAAGCCTTTAACTCTTTTACCATGACTTTCTAGCCAAAGGCTAATATTATTTTCCAAAATAATTGAATAAATATTGAAACAAATTGGGCAAACCATCATGGCCCTTTAATTTGAGGGAATGTTTCTATCCCTATTTTTAAAGATATGAATAATGAGGCTTTGCGTCTAGGGTTTAGGGAAGCCCTAGTTGATGCTAAATTGAAGAGATTGTGTATGTGAGGTATGAGGATAGGCTCTCTGATTTTAATATTTTTAGCTTGGTAGCCTAGAATGTCCTTAGATTTCCCATTTGCAAGCCGCTTAACCTCGAACTTTATCTCATCCAAAGAAAAAACTTCATCCTCTAAAGGGACAATTGGAATCGTGTCCATATCATTAGGGAACTCATAAAGACTTTTAAGGTAGGAATTCCAGTCCCTTAACAGAACCATACTATTTTCTTTAGTATTGCATATTAGAATTTTCCTCCAAAACTTCTTAGGATCAAGCTTAGATAGTTTTGAAAGTTGCTCTTTCCTTTTATTTTTGTAGCACCTTTTTTCCTTTTAATTGGGGATTTGTGCGTATTGATCTTATCAAGTTTTAAGGACTTATTCGAAACATCCATAATGGATTTCCTAGCAATTTTAAATTATTTATCATACCAGGGGTTGGTTGTTATTTTATTTTAAAATTATGATAGAGGTCTTCAATGTTGTCCTTATAAGTTAGGAGATCTATAATTCACTATTTAAATACTTTAAGAAAATGTCAACTTTACTTTTGTCAAAGAGAATTTGTCTTTGACTATTAAAATTCTCTTCAATGGCGCTCCTATGCAATGCAATGTTTAGAGTTGTAACATCCCGCAATGGCACACTGAGAAAACTTATTTTTTGAGGAMACTTTCTCACAAGTGATCCGGATTATTATGCTATTAAAACATTTGATTTTGATTATGAGGCTTTATGGGTTGATGACATGTTGTTTTACTGCATTGACATAGACAGGTGTTATTGACTCGGTTTACTGAGTGTGCAGAATTTTGGACCTCAAGGATGTTGAGGTATCGATGGAACCCATTGGACTTAGGATCGAGTCAGGGAGTGTACCATTGGGGTTTGATTATTTTACTGTGATATTAGTGCATCTGATTAGATGATATGATATGGATATGTTCTGACATGATTTGTTGATGATGCAGGCTGACGATAGCTTGCTGACCAGACTCACATATGGAGTAAAGGGGTCACGCATGACTACCAAATATGTTGAGGGAGAGGTGTGGATAACAGCCCTGCCACAGCCTACTAGCACTCCCGATGTGGCTCGAACTATAGGTTAAAGTTTACCTAGTTCGAGAGGACCCACGATGTCGTGAGGGAAGACTACAACAGTTGCTCATGATGATTCTAAGGGGCACACAATAAGGCGGGGACCTTATTCCTTAGAGGCCCTTAGTCTCCCACAACTTCACCTCACGGAGTATTGACTCCAGGGGTTATTGATGTCTACCAAGTCAATCAAAAGGCGAGTGGCACCCTTCGAGAACATGGTGCATCCGGAAGGGCACGTCATGCAAGAAAAATGGAGAGAGGTGAGTGGCACCCTTGGAGCACATAGTGCATCCTGAAGGGCACATCGCACAAGGGAAACAAATTAAGGTGAGTGGGACACTTGGAGCACCTAGTGCATCCTCAAGGGCACGTCCCGTTGTTGATGATAGAGGAATGAACCTAGATGGCCTTAGGACGAATAACGTGTTAAGAAATTTTTAAAACAAATTCCCTAATCAAATGTCACCCAGATCGAAAATTTAAGGTCTAAGTCTAAACTATGTTAGTGGTAAAATTTCATCTATCTATAAAATAATAATAATAATAATAATAACGAAAATAAAAACAACATAAATAATAATTATACTCTTCGTTAAATCATGTAACACGAAGGGAGTAAGAAAAAAAAATGTGTTGGATTAAAATTTAAAAAGAGAATTAATCGTTTTATTATTTTATGATAATTTAATATATATAATTAAAAGAGAAAAGGGAAAAAGGGGTTAATATCCACACCTGCCTTTTTGAGTTCTAAATAAAAAGGGGAAAGAGGGAAAATCTAAAATATTAGGAAACTAGTAAAAGAGGTAAACATAAAAAGGAAAAGAGGGAACATAAGGGAAAATGCGGAAAGTCAAGTATCTACCATTTAAGAGATTTCTAATTTAAACTGAACTAGCAATTTAATGGTGGGGGATTGTTATTAAAACCTGTAAGAGAATTTGGGGACACCTAGGAGTGATTCTAGGAGTAACTCTAGGTGGGTGAGGGAAATAAAGATAATTAATTAATTAAAGAAATTAAATTATGGAGGAATGAAGGGGATGGGTGACACTTGTATGGGGAGGAATTTTTAGGAATTTAAATTTTATAAACTTAACTAAATGAGATTTTTGGAAAGTAAGGAACCACAAAACTCTATACAATGAAGGGAGGATCTCTTCTATTTTGCGTAACATTATGCTGCAGAAATATCTACTTGACTAACTTAACTTGTGGGAGTTGGGATACCCAGCTCGGTAAGGAGTGGTAGCTCGGCCTTGTGAGGTGAGATGGGAGCTAGTCGAACCTCTGGATAGTGAGTGTATGGCCCCTTTGCGGCTCGGGAGGCTAAGGGGGGAGAAGAGTACCCCTAGAATTGGTTGGGAGGTACCGATGAAGTCTCATCGGTTAGCACGAGGGAGTTGCAAGGATCATGCAAGACGTCCACTCTGAACAGGAAACAGTACGCTTTCTTCGTTTTGTATGGTAAATTGTTTTAGAAGTTATGCTTGAATATACATTGTTACTTGGGTAAGTGAACTGATTGTATAGATGGTTCTCTGAAATTTTCTTATCCTAGCTCGATGATAGATTGACTCCCATGGATTCATTTCCCCGCACGTCTTTACCACCTTGCTACGTTGATTGTGACCTTCATGGTTGTTTAGCCTTCATCCCTAGCTCGCCAGTCCTCACGTGAGAAATCGGTCGGGAGCTTGATATACGATTGTTGCCTTAGCGTTAAAAGACCTATGGATCTAAATGCCCTACTTTTATGTCCGAGGATTATAAGCGAAGGACAAACATGTTAGACGACTACCCTTGATGTTTGTCCCTGGCTGATTGTTGATTCAACCATATGCCAAGGACCTCTCTGTGTGGATTATCTTGTGTCCTCGTTGGTTTTCTCTATGCCTAGACTGATAGAACCCCTGGAATCATTCCATGACCCTTCCCATTGGATCCTTGCATTTTCTTACTGTTGTCGGTGCTATATTGGGGTTATAGCAATGGAAGCACAAATTGATTCCCTGTCTGGAAATTTTTGGGTATTCTCACAATGAAAAAACGCAATGGTTTCATGTCTGCATTTTTTTAGTTTGTATTCGGGCAATGAAAAAAAAAACACAATGGTTTCATGTCTGCATTTTTTTTAGTTTGTATTCTGGCAATGGAAAAGAGAAATGTTTTCATGTCTGCAATTTTTTTTTTTATAATTGGCATTATGGCGATGGAAAAGAGGAATTTTTCTTTTTTTCATTTTTCCCCTTGGTCACTACAACGATTTTCCTATTTATCCATGACAAAGTTTATGTAGTTCCTTTCTGGTGTGGTTGTGTAGTGATTTGCTTAATTATCCATGACATAATTTATGTAGAGTCCATTCTGGCGAGCTCTGGCAGCCTTTTTTCCTTTTAAATGATGACAACAACATGAAGTTCCTTCTGGTGTGTTATGGGCATAGCATTTTGCATCTTTTAAATACATATAGCATTGAATGTTTTTCTGGTGTGTCCTTGTACACGTTTTTGCCTTAAAACATGTTTGATTTTGCCATTTATATGACCACGATTTCCCCTGTAAACGTGACTAAGCTTGTTGTATATAATGCCCACGATTTTCCATCTATCGATGTTGTGTTTTTGCTCTTCGAAAATTGTCTGAGTCGTTGTTAATACGCCCACGAAATTATTTAAAAAGATGACTGAGTTGCTTTTGAAATTGACCACGATTTGCCTTTAAATTGTTGATTGTGTTTACTGCCTTAAAATCTATGACGTGCCATTAACATGCAGCCTGTGTTTTGCTTATGTGTGGCACAGCGTTTGCCTTTAAAACCGTGACTGTGCTTTCCTGCATACCACCACGATTTTGCATTAAGTTTTTGACTGCATTTTGATTTTAATGACCGTGAATTTACCTTTTTAAGATGACTGCGATTTTCCCTCTTAAAATAGCTTGGCAATTTTTCCCATTGGAAACTGCAAGTGTTACCTTACTGCATGGCGTTTTCCATTTAATCCCTGTGTATTATTTAATTCAATTTTTCTCATGTTATTCAGTGTTGCTTTAAGACTGCAATTCCTTACCTTCCATTCAATGCCTGCGTTCCATTATTGATGGCGTTAATTTCTTGGCAATTTACTATTTTTGGTGAGTACGTGCACCAATTTTCAGTTGTCGGCTTGCACCTTTAATAACAACTCTTTAGCTGACAATGTAGAAGGATGAATTGTCTTACACAACATTGATTTAGCATTTTGTAATGGATAGCTTCTCCTTTAAATAGCCTGCATTTAGTATAGAATTTAAATTGATGGGACAACCCTTATGCTGAATAGATTGCCTTAAATTAACTTAGCCCAGACTTGTCATTTAACCTTAATGTTGATTTTACCATACTTTTTAGTTAAGAAGGTAATGATTTCTTACACTGTTAGTAATGACTTATTTAAGGTGGCTAAATTTATTGCATTTAGAGTTAATTTAGAGGGTACATTGATGACCATTTTATCTTTATAACTGCTCCATATGATTTCATTTAATGTTAAAATGGACGATACATTAAAGGCTAATTGTAAATTAATCTGTCAACTAGTGGGATAATTGCAGCTGGTGCCTTATTTGTTAATGTCATCGGTGAGGTAAATTGATAAACTAGATGGTTTTTAGCGATAAATTTAGACTTTTCCTTTTTGGACCATAATTAATATTAATTAGACTAGCATGTATTGACTCACTGTGATTCAGACATGCTAAATTAGAGGGAACGTAATGTTACTTACATTGATATCTTTTGATTAATGTTAGATGGGAATAAAGGGGTTGGGTTGTTGATGAAGACACACGTTGGCTTGTGTTTTCCCTTGTTGTCGTCCTCTTGAGTCTCGTCGACCTATTGTTGGGGTTGGGTGTAGTCTTGTGTCAATTGTTTCACCTCCTAGCACGTTGGATATTCTTGAATCCTTTGTCTCGTTAGGATTGTTGCGCAACAGTCATTGACGCATATATCATCTGGGGACGACATGATTCCTGATGAGGGGATCATGGCGCACCCTATTGGATAGGGGCAAATGTTAACATGGATGGACTCGGTGCCTTCTGTGTGCATGTTGTTGAGAGTTTAAGTTGGCTTTAGGCGCATGGGTTGAACGCCTTCAAGCGTTGGGTTCGCGTGCTTAGAGGTTCTACTCCTTGTTGTCTAGGTCGTTGCGTCAGGATGGGGATGTTGTCCCTTAGCCTGTAGGTGTGGTCGTGTTGGTGTTAGGCGGGTAATCATTCCTCCTTGTTTGTTGTACGCATGTTTTGTCCCGTTGTTCCTATGCTTGTTTGTGGAGTCTAAGTTGTTGTTGCCTGTTCTACCGGTGTGGTGCCCACTTCCAGCTGTGTCATCTAGCTGTAGTCGGTGTTGTTCATAAGTAGAGTTCATAGGGGAAAAACAAAAAAATTCTATCTATATCTTTTTAGCATTAATGTTTGAAATTTCTATCCAAATGTATTGATTAAGAGGTTCAATCTTATGAAGTTGAGTGTGTGGACAAATGCTCTTTCTAATATAACAAGTTATGCCTCATATGCCTCTTAAGTAGGAATTTTTGTTCCATGCTGACCACAACACAAATCTTTCTATATTAGGGACGTTAGAGTCTTCATGCTCCCAAGTTTCAACTAGAAAAATAATATAAATATCACCTGTCTAAAAAATTTAAATTTTTTATTCTAAGTATTTTAATTATAGGTAGGAAATATGGTTATGTTACTTATCTCTATAGGAAATATGGTTATGCAATTTTCTCTATAATATAGATAAATTTATTTTATTTTTAAATATAAAAATAAAAATAAAATATATAAAAATAGAACTTTTATGAACATATCAAATTATTTATCAAGATTTCATTCACATAATATTTTTTTTGGTAGCACATTCATAATAAAAACATAATTTAGGCTGGGGCTCTAAAAGAACAGTTGATGATGGAATGTATTGTTAAGACACTCTCTTATATGAAGTCACAAACCCTTACTAGTTTTAAATTTAAACTTGTGGTATAATTTATGGAAAGGTGAAGTAGGTATGAGAATAAGACTCCAATTAGATAGATCAATAAAATTGATAAAGAATTTGAATACTTAAAAAATTAAAAAAAAACACATAATGTAATACTTTGAAAAAAAATTAAAATTTTTATACTAAAGTATACTAACACTCTTAAAAGTGACAACTTTTATTCTAAATTCTTTTGAAATATCCAGTATTTATAATAATCATACCCTACCCCCCTCTGGATTTGAACCTGTGACCTCTTAAGAGGAAACACATGTTCTTAACCATTAGGCCCACTCAGATGTATTTATAATAATGTATTTTTAAGGTCACGGCCAAGCTAGCACACAAATAAAAAAAAAAAAAAAATTATTATTCTATTTAAAAAAATCTTATTTTAAAAACTTTAATAATTATTATAATAATAATCTATTTGTGGGACAAGGGACCTCCCTCCGCCCAACTATTTGACTGGTAAAGTCTATGAAGGTATACATACCCTACCCCCGCTCGATTTGAACATGTGACTTCTTAAGAGGAAACACATGTTCTTAACTATTAAGAACACTTAGACTGTATTATTATTATAATTGAAAAATTTGTTATCCTTTTAGTTATAAACATTTAGTGTGTCCATAATTTCTAAATTCCATCGTCTAA
Source organism: Picea engelmannii (assembly GCA_009831015.1). Lineage (NCBI taxonomy): Eukaryota > Viridiplantae > Streptophyta > Pinopsida > Pinales > Pinaceae > Picea > Picea engelmannii. The sequence goes on from ML778070.1 coordinate 448,320, forward strand.
CCCTATCTGAAATAAAGAAATCTTATCAATTTTCAAAATAACACATTGAAATGAATTGATTGGATACGTCCATAATTCTGCATGGAGACAGTGACCGATCTATAGAGAACTGCACTGCTTATCCCTGCTCTTTTTTGCTGTTGTGGTCTCCTAGTTGAACCCAGGAGGCAGTGCAAAGATACAAGAAAGACGTATCCAGCCCTGGCCCCAACGGACGGCCGATAATCAGAAGTCTCATGGACAAGAAAGGCCTATCAAGCCCTGGCCCAGAAGTCTTATGCTGGCATTTTTCATTAATAAGATTTTTTTTTTCAACGAAAAAAAGTCATTCCCATCACCGAACCCTAAGTGTTCATGCAGATATCAGTTCTACGAATTTATTATCACAAAACATGAAAGCCCTCTACATTCGTTCATATGCATATCAGGTTTATGGGATTATTATTATAAAAGGGTTAACAAGGTAGTCGATCACCGGCAATCAATCACCGAACATTTGAGATGAAGCACTAAAATTACCTATGTATTCTATATTTTGATCAGAGAGAATAATAATAATGGGCAGTCTTAATCCACTAAACTGTCAATTCTACTATTAATTGATATGGAGGATGCAGAGGACATATAAAGTCCTGCTTGTTTATTTAATCTAGAGATTCGACATTGCAACTTTATTACTTGTTTATTCAACCCGTATTCGTAAACCTAGCAAGCTTAGGTTAACCATCTGCTTGTTTATTCAGCTAGAGATTCAACATTGCAACCTTATTCTAAACCTAGCAAGCTTAGGTTAAAGCTGAAAGATATTCAACATTGCAACCTTATTCCTAAACGTAGCAAGTTTAGGTTAAAGCTCAGAGGTCTTGAAATTTCGCTTTCATAGCTTCTAGCACTTGCTCTTACACGATATGTTTACCTTGCGAAACACAAACATCTAGCTTCTGTTGATTAAAACCCTAAAGAGTATTGTTGATGTCTTAAAACCCTAGATATTGAGTAGAGAAAAAACATACAAGTAGAATTATTTTCATGCGGGGGCAATGATCTGAGGGCTAAAAGAGAGATTTTCTTTATGCCACTATTTTTCAATTGTTTTGTCATTTTTTTAATCAGCTGGGGCAGCCTTTGGTAATTGTTTTGAGATTCTTTTTATCTTCCGGAGCTACTTCCTGTTTTTCAAGACGGACCATCACTTTGATTACTCGAATTGCTGGTTACAGGCGAGCGAGTGGGTTCATGATCGGCCTGGATTGCGTTTTAGGACGCCTCGCATCCTCTTTTTATCTTCCGGAGCTACTTCTGATATTTGAAGACTGACCATCACTTCAATTACTGGAATTGCTGCTTACAGGCGAGCGAATGGGTTCATGATCGGCTTAGATTGCGTTTTAGGACTCCTGGCATCCTCATTACTGGAATTGCTGCTTACAGGCGAGCGAATGGGTTCATGATCGGCTTAGATTGCGTTTTAGGACTCATCGGACGCCCTACATCCTTAATACCAAAAAGTTGATGTAGAAAATGAAACGTTGTGCTAGTATGATACTTGGTCAGATTTAATAGGGGTTTAGTGTTTAATAAGTTTTTTTATGGACAGGATTAAATATGGTTGAAATATTCTTAATAGTCACACAAAATAAATGGCTATGATTTCAATCATTAACTTTCTAGCTATTATAAAGACATCAGTTTATGTGTTTACTTTTTTACATTTACCTAATCATATTTAAAAATTACTTTGATAGCTAACTGATTGCCACTTAATTGATTAATAGAAATTACAATATTAACACCAGATAAATGAAACTCAACCATTTATTTGTTAATCAATAACAAAATTTAATATATTCTTTTAAAGATTAGTTTCATCTTATCAACCTTTCAACGTTCACCAACAACTATTTAACTACTGTGCTAATCCAAAACTATTTCTGATATTTCAAGACTGACCATCACTTCAATTACTGGAATCGCTGCTTACAGGCGAGCGAATGGGTTCATGATCGGCTTAGATTGCGTTTTAGGACTCATGGCATCCTCATTTCCACGCGGATGTAGAAAATGAAAGGTTGTGCCAGTATGATACCGGACGCTTGACATCCTCATTACGAAAAAGCGGATGTAGAAAATGAAACGTGGTGCCAGTATGATACCTGCGGTTCATAGCTGTATGAGAGATATGGTGAACGCAAGCCAAACGTGTGCACTCAATATGATTAGTGTAATCTGTAGTATTAAGTTTGAGGTAGTACATGTTAATCATTCAAACATGGTTTGTATAGATATTAATTTATATTAAAGATGTATTTATAAATTCAAGAAAGTTATGAAAAATAAATAGTATTTATGAAAAGATTAAGATTTTAGATTAAAAAGACCAAAATTTTTAGATTAAAAGACCATTAATTATTACATACTTTATTTATTTACATTTTGCTTTGGAGATCGATGCAGTAAATCATTTTCGCATTGCAGAGGCAACCTCTCTACTTACAAAACGGACAATGGTGGAGCTCTTGCTCAACCCGCGAGTGCCAGGCAAAGTTCAAGCAGAGCTGGACGATGTTAACGGGCGAAACAGAAGCCTAATGCAGGACGATATCGAAAAGCATCCTTATCTGCAAGTAGTGGTTAAAGAGTATCTAAGAATGCATCTGCGGGGTCCTCTCCTATCATCGACAAACGGGAAGTGGGTTCCGGCGCGCAGGATGTGTTAGAAATAGTAATTACTCACTATACATGCAAGTTTAGTTAACAGTCTAAGTTAAGTCCAGTAGCTTTTATGCGTTTTCTGCTTTTACCAAGTTAGAGTTTTATTCTATTTTCAACTCTATTGCATGTTGGCAATAAGTCCGCTTTAGTTGAGTTTGCATGCTTTACGCATGACTGTAAAAACTATTGTAAATCTATACATTCGCATGAATAGTTAGATGGTTGTAGAATCAAGCCATTTCACTTTCTGCTTGTAAATATTCTTTCTACTTTGCATATTCTATCATGGTATCAGAGCCACGGGAGTGACAGCCACGGGAGTGAGAGCCACGGGAGTGACAACCACGGGAGTGAGAGCTGCGGGAGTGAGGTGCGAACATTGTAGACGTTCGCAGGTCTCTCCTCTGCAAGGGTGCGGGGGAATACTACTCCTCCTTCACGCATAGAATTTTTGAAAAATTCCCGCAGCCGGAGTGAACGTGGGGTGCAAACTGCACGCATAAAATTTTTGAAAAATTCCCGCAGCCGGAGTGAATGTGGGGTGCGAACTGCTCGCAGAAAGATTCGTGACCGAGAAGATCCGTGGCCATTCCTGTGTCTACGCGTGAGAAAATCTTCAGCGTGAGTTTAATTGTCAGCTATAGCGTTTGGGGATAATTGTCATTTCAAACGTTCTGAAGGTTTGACAAGGAGGAATACGGGAAGAATGGTTGACCCAGACTTCCGCATCGACTCCAGCATGAGCAGCAGCTCATTCAGACACCAGTGCGACTCGCAATAA
>ML778070.1:460483-489828 GCA_009831015.1 Picea engelmannii
CAAATATTCCTTGTTTTATGAAAACGTTCAAGGATCATGGTTGATCATTTTAGTGATTAACAAAGGATCTATTTTGTGACCGAATATTAAAAAAAATGATCTCCCAAGAATCTCCTCAAAATGATGCAATTCACATTTTGGTAGACAAAGCACCCAATGCGTAGATATGATTTCTAGACTCAATTCACAAGTATTCATCCTATATCACTTTCCTTATAGGACACTCACCATGTTACCCCACAAAATGTGAGTGCACCTTGGTGAATTTCTCACTTGACTACTGAACTTCCACTTGTTATGTCGCATTTCACTACATTGCTTGTCACACTTTACCTGTAGTGCACTCACCAAGTCGCCCCAACGAACTATGAGTGTGCCTTGGTGGCTCGTTCACTTGGATACTGAACTTCCACTCATTCTTTCATACTCCACTCTGTCTCTCTTCACACTAACTTCATTTCGTCATAGTCCACTATATCATTTGTCGCACTAGCTCAATGCACCTTGCAGTCATTGCACATCCTTTATCCTGTTGCAGCACCAACATATGTTGTCGTGATGCAACACCAACATCCATTACTTCGTTTCACAATTAGGATAGGGAAATATATCATAGTATAATCCATTGCATTTTTCTCCATCGTAATTCACTTTTGAATGACATCGTGGGTCATCCCCCTATCTATCCAGTCGTAGTTATTTCTTATCACAAATAACTTCTTCATCTATCAATGATATCTGCAATCAAGTCCTAGCCATTGATTTTATTCTATGCCATTGATCCTTTCATCCTTCAATCCTTCTGTGCAATTTTGTTTTCATCCTTTCATGACTTCCTCTATCTGTGTGTCATACTTTATGCCATAATGTTGGTTATTGTGCACACTTCTGTTTTCATCCTTTCACGACTTCCTTTGCCTGTGCATCATACTTTTTTCCATATTGTCTATTTTTTTTCTATAAATGACCATGTCCATGACCACTTTGACATCAATGATAAAATATGTTAAAAAAACTCTCCCTTTGTCATTTATGGAAACCAAAAGATCCCGCTTCTTTGTTCTAAAAGGTGACTGCCAAATAAATGGTCTTTATTAAAAGTTTCTCTCCCTTTTAATGTGTGCAAAAAAATCCCCCTTTCAATTTTTATCTTCTAAGTTTCCCCACCTTTTTAATGTGCGCAAAAAACTCCCCCTTTCAATGTGTATCAACATCTAGGTTTGTTGGTTTTTGTTTGTTACTCTCCCCCCTTTGACAAAAAATACAAATTCTTTACATGTACAAAACCACCCTGAAACAAAATACCATCAAGAACCATTGCAAACTTCTATTATGTGCATCTCCACAAACCCAATCTTGTTTTTATGATTAATGTAGATATTAACAATAAGGTCGCTTGGACCTGATTCAAAATCAAATGGGGAAATTGTAGAAGTAGTGAACTTATGCACATTATTGAAGAAGGGAAGATGAGATCACACCCAACCTGTGTCTAAGAGACTCAAAGGATTTTTGTGGTAATGGCTTAGTAAAAGTATCTGCAATTTTCTCTTTGGAAGGAACATGCTCTAATTTGACCACCTAATCTTGAACTTGTTCTCTGAGAAAATGATATTTGATTCGTATATGCTTAGATTTAGAGTGTTTAAAATGGTTTTTGGGGATATTGATAGAACTTGCATTGTCACACATGATGGATATAGGTTGATCACAACTTGGAACTTGAATATCCTTGAGATTTGTTTTCATCCACAACACTTGAGTACAACATGATGATGCAACTATATATTCGACTTCACCTGTAGAGAGGGAAATGGAATTTTGTTTATTGTTGAGCCAGGACACTAAAAACCTACCAAGGAAGAATGAACCTCCACTAGTGATTTGTCTATCATCAATACTCCCTTCCCAGTCTGTATTTGTATAAGCTCTAGGAAGGAGGTATGTATCTTTTGGATACCACAAGAAATAATAAACAATGCCTTGCAAGTATCTAAATGTTATTTTAACTGCAGGAACATGAGTCTCCTTAGGATTGTCTTGAAACCTTCCTATCAAACTCCCTATTTGTATGATTTCAGACCTTGAAGCTATGGTATAGAGTAATATTCCTATCATAGAACTGTACATGGTTTGATTTATTTCTAGAGAATCGTCATCTTTCTTTAGCTTGCAACTGGTAATCATAGGAGTTCATACTAGTGCACAGTTTTCCATGTCAAACTTCTTCAATATTTCCTCCGGATATTTACTTTGAGAAATGAAAATTTCTCTTTATAATTGATGAATCAGTAGACCAAGAAAGAAGGAGAGTTCCCCTAGCACAGACATATCAAACTCTTGTTGAATTGCAACTCCAAACTTCTTACTCTTTAATTCAATGTTACTACCAAAGATGATATCATCAACATACACTACAATAATTAATAGGTCATATCATTGAGGCTTGATGTATAAGTTTCTATCAGCCATTCCCTTTTCAAATCCTTGTTGGTGAAAATACTTGTCTAGTCTATAGTACCAGACTCTTGGGTCCTGTTTTAGCCCATGCGATTCTTTTTTTAATCCATATACATAATCATTTTTGTCAATTAGATGAAACCCATATGGTTTCTCCAATTAAACTTCTTCCTCTAGGTCACCATTCAAAAATGCCAATTTGACATCCATCTAATAAACTTTGAATTTTATGTAGCATGTAAAATTCAAAAACATTCTCATAGCTTCAATTATTGAAACAAGGGAAAAGGTTTCTTAGAGGTACACTCCTTCAAATTGAGCATGCCCTTTTCATACCAGTCTAGCTTTGTTTATGACTATTTGTCCATCCTCATTTAACTTGTTTTTGTATACCCATTTAGTTCCAATTACATTCTTGTTATTGGGTCTTGGAACAAGATACCAAGTCTTATTTGTCTCTATTTAGTCTAGTTCTTCATTCTTGGATTTGACTCATTGGTCATCCTGACTTGCTTGAAATTTTCTTTGGAGCTCACTCATAGAAAATATAGCGAAATTTGCAGAGCTAGATGTACCTATAAGTTTCCTTAGAGTTTATACACCTACTTCCTTGTTTCCAGGAATTTGACTTTTTGGATGATATTTTTGAACATACCTTGATGACATCTTTGATTGTGGAATTTGCATTATCTCCTCTTCCTCTAAATCCTCTTGTTCCTGATTCTTTTTCATTCTATCACCTTGTGGTTCATTGATGATTGGGTCATCATATGAGTCATCATGGTGCTGGTGTTTTACTAGATGAAGTGGTCCTTCATCTCCTTTCACATATATACTCTCAACTATCTTGTGGAGTCTTTTGGTGTAGCACTTGTACCATTTGCCTATCGAGGAGTATCCTAAAAAAATAACTTCATTATCTTTAGAATAGAACTTATTCAAGTTGTATTCATTTATTTTAATTTAGCATTTGATTCCAAATATCTTGAAGTGTTTTATTGATGATGTTGTGGCATGATATAACTCATAAGGGATATTATTATTGTTTACTCTTATGTGAGATTTATTGAGAATGTTGAGAACAATTTGAACAACCTCTCCCCAAAAGGTATTGGGTATTTTTGATTCATCAAGAATGGCCCTGGATATTTCTTGAACTATTATGTTCATCCTTTCTACAACTCCATTTTGCTCAGGGGTTCCTCCAATAGAAAATTGTCTCTTGATCCCATGCTTTTCACAATAACTATTGAATTCATCATATGTGAATTCTCCTCCTCTGTCTAACCTTAGGCACTTGATTTTTAAGTCCATTTCATTTTCTACCTGCACTTTGAATATTTTAAATTTTTCAAAAGCCTCAAATTTATGGTTCACCAATCCAACCCAAGTCATCTTGGTATAGTCATCAATAAGCAACATGAAATATTTTTCGCCTAGTGGTGATTGTGTACTAGTAGGACCATAGATATTTGTATCAATCAACTCAAGAGGTTGACCGGTGGAGTGTAACATAACCACACACACCATATTTTTATTATTATTATTTTTCTATTATCGTGTGACACATGATATCTTTATTATTACTGTTATTCTTATTGTATTCCACTCAACTTTGAACAATACTACTCTTTAATTATGTTATATTCATTGTTTTTTTTTAGGTTAATGGATAAAATAATGGACTATCCATTCACATTTATATTTCAATCAACTCTTGTTATCCTCCTCAAGTAACTATAGCTTCATAGGTATATAAGTTCATCATGTTTGTTGAATGTTAAAATAATGATATTGTGTATGGTAACTTAACAAAGAACTCCTACTCTTTCTATTCCTTACAATTGGTAATTGCCTCACAACTTATATGTCAATCCAAAGATTGATCTAAACATGTTTATATACGAGAATTCATATTAAATATGGTTCTTTTAACTTCTATACTTATTCCTTTCCAATCATTAATGCTACTTGATGAGTTTGGGTGGTCTTCTATGTAATACCCCAAGGTCGAGCCCCAGTGGTAATTATGAATGTAATGATGTTTATAGGCTGGTGAGCTAAGTAATTATAAATTGGTAGGATTATGTGTTTATTAGGCTAGAGAACCTAGATGCTAAGGCTAGTGGGCCTGATTTTGTATATGTAATTATGCATATTATTAATAAAAATATATTGCTGCGTGTAGACCGACCACAAAGAAAGCTTTCTGGGGGACTAAAATCCACTGGGTAGGGAAAGGGATGGGGATGAGAGGCTAGGAAAGAGAGGATAAGATTGAGGGCTTAAACCAAGGGAATATTATAATTTATTTCCTTTAAATACTAAAGTTGGGAAATAAATCGAGTTATCATAAGTTCCTTTAGGGAGAGGAATGAGTTCCAAGTGGGGGGGAACATGCTCCTGGAAGCCACATGTCATCCAAAATACATGCATGTTTATGGGGGGGAGATTATCACCATTCGAACCAGGATGGCCATCCATTACCCTGATTCAGAAGAACACCCAACAAGCACACAATAACCCTGGAACGTCATTGTGTAATTCCTAAAACACCCTGAACCTCTGTAACAATCCAAATTGTTACCCTCGCTGCACCTGTACCCTGGGGGTTACCTGCATATTGTCCTATCAATATCATTCCACGCACATAGTTTATGTTGATTACATCACCATGCATGTGTGTTGAGGAGAGAGAGTGAAGAAGCGAGTTGTCGAGCCCGTGGATAGAAGAAGCAGGTTGTCAGGTCTGTGAGAAACTCTGTCCAAGTGAGAGAGTGTGTTGGGGAAGTGATTTCTCTTGGAGGGAGTCCAGTAGAAACTACAGAGCTCTGGGAATTCCTGATCTAGCCTGTTGTTGAAGCCCTAGAAAGGGAGGTGTAGCAGTCGATGGACTGTGTGAAAGTGAAGGTGTACAATCTTGAGGTCGGACATGCATGTGGGGAATGAGAGTCTGTGATTTGTAGGCATAAGTGGCTCCTTGAAGGAAATCCTTCTTGTTGTACTATGAAACTTCCTGTTGTCCCTGTCTAGCCTAGTAATCCCTTGCCCGATGGATTTTAGTCCCATCTCGGGGGTGACCCACTACAGAGAGTCATTAGAAGCATGGTCTAAGGCTGGGAGGTTTGTGGAAACTTTGCACGAAGTTGGTGTAATTCAATTAAAATATAAGTACCAATTCTTTGTTCATTTACATTTGTATTTCTGGATGCTATAATGATGAGTATTGCATGTATATGTTGTTATATTTATGGGTTTTTACTGTGAATACTGTATGTATGATTTTACTGTTATTTCTACATTATGTTGTGTGATAGCATAATGTAAATCATCTGTTAATTTGTATGTGTTACTGTCGCTTTCCCAGTAATCTATGTATGAAAAAATATTTTATGTCTGGTTAAAATTGCATTATATATATATGTGTGTGTGTGTGTGTGTGTGTGTGTGTGTGTGTATTTCAGAATCAGATCATTTTCTGGAGTAGCATGGCCTGACCTGGTTGGTTGGGGACATTACAAATTCATATCAGAGAAGAGAAGAAAGGGTACAGTAGATAGGTAGTGTTTCCTTCCTTGTTGGTGGCTGGGGATGTTACAAATTAGTATCAAAGCCATGGTTACAGCACTGAGCCTGGATGGGCCGTGTAAGTGGTTAATGAAACAAAGGTTTCAAAGTGAATTGTTGTCAAAACGAACAAAATATGAGTTAAGAGCATCGTTGGGTTCCAAGAGAATACCTCGGTCATGTTATAAAGATCACGAGGTATAATCTTTTATGAAATATAAATAGAGAAATAAGCCACAAAAACCATTGTGTTGGGCCAGAGGGTTTGATTTTGGGCCGTAGGATCTATTTGGGAGAAGGTAGACCATTCACTATTGTCAGATCTAAAAAAAGGTGCATGAAAGTTAATCCGTAAGTTCTTCAAACTTCGTGACTTCAAATTTTTTTATGTGTGATAGAGAAGAAGGGGTTGAAGCCCGAATTTACAAAGTCCCAGAGTCGATATACACTGTAGATCCAGAGATAAGTGTTACTGTTGGATTTGACCAAGGATAGATAAGAGCCGTTAGATCAAGCCAATAGAAGAAGGTAAGGAAGAACGATGAAAAACAAATCTCAACCGTCATATCTGTGTGCAGGTGATTGTGAGTCACAGATATCATAGCAGTTCGGGAGTTCAACGTTCGAGAGAAACAAAGTATGCTAAGGAGAAAAGTCTTGAAGTCTCAAAGTTCATAGTTAATCCAGATCGTTCATAAAAAAGGGGAACGTGTCGGCATATTGGTTTGTTCGATAGTTCGTTGTGGACCCTGTACCATGTGGACCCTGGAAGGTAAAGTAGTTCGAAAGTTTGGAGTTCAGGATATTTGAGGAATGCATGTGTAAAATATTCTGAAGCCCGAAGTCTCGAAGTGACGTGGCATATTGATGTCACCTTGGATGACATGTCCACATAGGCTGCGTGACATGTGACAGTGAGTCATGTACCTTAAAATATTTAAATGCTAGTTAGAATGTGACATGTGTCATGCATCTGATTGGGAAACATGTCTTCCTCTAGTATTTCACCAAGTGGCACTCCTCTCGAGCATGGCTAGTGGGGCCCTGATGATACATAAAGTAGTTAAAACCTTGGTGAATAATTTAACCATATCAGGCCCATGATAACTTAACCCCAGTAGATGCGTGGCAGTAGATCGAGAAGTCTGGCGACTTGGTACTTCGAAGGAAAGTTGTTACAATTAGCATTGATAAGAGAAATCATTGAAGTCTCATAGCGCTGAAGTGACATGACATGAAGAGGTCACCATGGGTGACATGGAAGCATTTGAATATTCATAGTTTGGGATTTTTGTGGTGTGCAGAGGTGAAATCCTTTGAAGTCTCACAACCCCGAAGCTCCGAAGTCCTAGAGCCCTGAAGCACGGAGGGATAGAGTTAATATCAACCATTGATCGGGAAATGACACTAGGCAATAGATGCAACAATATTGAGACTTGGAACTCCAGAAGGATTGAGAGTATGGACATTCTAGAACTCTCGAAGCCCAATGTTTAGTAGTAAATATCAGCAGTAGGATGTTGGGAATCTATGGACCATTGATCCACCCCACTTTGCAAGTTCACCATTTTGGCACTCCAGGAGATTTGTTGTGATGTGCAGAAAGGGAAACATCCGAACCTCTGAAGTCCATAATTTTCAAGGCTCACTTCTTCATTGTCGTGGTCACATGCAAGTTAAGGGATGAAGAAAAAGGGGCTAGCACTTGAAAGTGAATTGTAGAATAGACCAGGTCTCAGAGATAGATCTGTGGGGATTCTTCATCGACTAAGAACCACAGAAAATGGAGTCTGATATTATTTTGTTGAATCATATTGTTTAAGTTCTTTTAGAGAATTATTAAGTGATGCAGCACCCCTACCTTAAATGTTCTTCTTGACCTCCCAGTCTTTGGATCCTCCAATTTCCCTGAGCCAAAATGTATCTCTAGTTCCCACTGCAACCTTCACATACATATAACCACAGGTCCTTCTAGAAGTCATACCCACATGAACAAGCACTGGGCATGAACCTCCCTTTCCACATGACCACTAGTGCAATCACTCAGTTAACTTGAAAAGGTGATTCGAATTTCACGACTTCATGATTTCTATTATGATTCCCCCTGACTCCTTCAATCCTCGAAACCCCGAAAAGGGATAACAGGTCTTTAGCTCCTCCCTTAAATTATCCTGATGTGACCCTCCATTGTGACCTGGGGCCCAACCCTCAAGCGCGTTGGGATTTCACGACTCATGAGTTCACGATGAAACTCTCCTCCTTTTATCTTAAGTTTGAACTCACAACTTCCTCTCCTCATATCAACGGTATAGATTCTTCCACTATCTGATGGTCCATATTTCGTTGGGATTTTGTGTATCGAGATTTTCCAAAAACAACTTTCTCCGCACTCAAACTCCCGAAATGCCAAAATTCAAAACCACAATATCAACGGCTCTGGTTGATCCATATCTAATGGATGCTAATTCTTTCGAGATTTCAAGTTTTGAAAGACACTCAACTTTAATTTCTCTTTGTTGATCCACTAGATCCAACGGTCCACTAAAAATCGATGGTTCCCCCTCTGAGAAACTTCAACCGTCCTTTTAATTTTTTGATAACTCCCTGCCAAATAGCTTAGTGTCTTTCCTCCTAAGATCGATTTCTGTGAGGTAACCTCAAACCTCATCTTTTCTTATAACCCTTCGAAGTATCTATCCTTCCTAAGCTTGATTCTTTTTGCAAAATCCATGATTCTATGGAATTCTTGCGTGCACTCCTTGTGGCCTTCACAATAATCACTGATTATCTGATATATTCCACCTTTTTTAGCACTCCTTGCGATAGAAGTTCTTCAAACACTCACCTGGTTGGAAAATTCTAAGACTTCCACTGGCCTACGCACACCTTGCATGACTCTGTTCTATACTCACACTTCTGTGGGTATGAGAACAACAGTATCTCTCCTGATATTTTATGAGTTAAAACTCAGAATCTTGTCACAAACTCCTTGCAGACCTTCACTGCACTCTTTGCAAGAATTCTCGGGATGAGAAAAATTTGAAATTCATACTCTTCCTCTCACAGACTTCATACATTCAACATGAAATCAAACGCATAAAGCATTGAAAAAAATGCATAGCATAGTATATAAGAAAATTGTAAACATACCATTCAATAGATGCAAACAGTAATCATAACAACACCATAAAATTGAGTCAAATCATTCTTATATTAACTTAAGTTATTTTGTACATGGGTTCAATAGCAAAAATTATCTGCTTATACAACTTCTATAGTCTTTGCTCTTCTCTGCTCTCCTACTCTCTTGCTCTACAACTCTTACAATTGATAATAATGATACAATACAATACATACGAGGGATCTTTCTCGAGTTTTTCCTCCTACAACTCTAAGCTATATAATTAGAATTAAAGCCTACATCTACTTTACATTGATTACATTAAATGCCTACAACCAAAAGGCGAGAGAAAATGCTCAAGATCTGCATTACAATCCCCAAATCATTTAAGAGCACTTATGTCTCTCCATCTTTGCATTAATGTTTCATCTTTTCAAATTCAAAATATCTTCAAAATGTGTGTTGGTGCAGATCCAGCTGTCCTCCACTTGTGCTTGCTTGTGGTGCTCCTGCATATTACTTCTCTGGCTAAAAAATTCATGGACTCCTGTCCATGAGCTCTTGCATCTTATGTCTATGTTTATGGATATTTGTTTCACTTTCCCAACTGGCATCCTCAATTGAGAGTCCTTTCCATTTTACCAAATACTCAAAATAGGTCTTTCTCCGGGTTTTCTTGTTAACTTTCTGATCAATGATCTTTTCCATCTGCGGATTTTTAGCTACAGGAATCTGTTTGACCCATTGAACTTCCTTTTGATTCTCTTCTCCTCCTGCGTCATCTTCTCTATAAGGATAAATATATTCTATGTTGAATATGGGTGATATTCCCACACGATCCGACAATTCTATCTCATAAGCATATGCCTCAAATTTTTGTAAAATATTACACAACCCTATCTTTTTCGCCTTTAGCTTATTATATGTTCCCCTTGGAAACCTCTCTTTTCTTAGATGTGCTAATAATAAGTCTCCCACTTCAAATTGAAGCTCTCTTCTGTGTTGATTTGATCTTCGCTTGTATTCCTGGTTGGAACTTTGCAACCGCTCTTTAATCCTATTGTGGAGCTTTTGCATCTCTCCTGCAAATTCCTCTACTCCAACAGTTCTGAACTCATTCTTCTCCAATTTTATCAACTCATATACTCTTTTTAGCTTCATTCCATATATTATCTGGAATAGGTTGTCCTATGCTTCTGTTAGGTGAGTCATTATATGAAAATTCCACTTGTGGTAGAATCTGATCCCACTCACTATGATGTTCAGCTATTAAATTCCTCAATAAGTTGCCCAAATTCTGATTTACTATCTCAGTATGTCCATTTGTCTGAGAGTGATATGATGAGCTTAAATATAAATCTGTCCCAAGCTTTTTCCATAGTGTCCTCAAAAAATGACCAACAAATTTTGTATCCCTATCCGAAACAATACACTTGGGTAAGCTATGAAGTCGAACAACTTCTTTGAAAAACATATTTGCAATGTGTGTTGCATCACTGGTTTTCTGACATGGAATGAAATGTACCATTTTTTAGAATCGGACGACCACCACAAATATGGAATGACAACCCCTCTGTGTCCTCAACATCCCCAACAAAAAATCTATGCTTATCGCGTCCCACAGCCTCTCTGGTACAAGAAATGGTTGATACAATCCTATATTTTGTCTTTTCCCCTTTGCGTGATGGAAAATTCTACATTTGTTGACAAAATTCTTGACATATGTCCTCATTCCTAGCCAATAATACAAACTATTCAGTTGTGCAAACGTTTTGTCATGGCCAAAATTTCCAGCCAATCCCCCACTATGTTTTTCCTTCAAAAGGTTTTTTCTCATAGAAATCTTGGGGATACACCACTGATTTTCTTTGAATAGCAGTCCATCCTGGATCAAGTATTCAATCGACTGGCTTCTATCTCTTAAAACAATATTCTCACATGCTCCATAAGCATCCTTGAAATCTAAATCATATCTGTACATATCCTTAAGGTTATGAAAACCTAAGGTCTTCACACGAAACTCCTGTAAAATAAAAAATTTCCTGTTCAATGCATCAAAAACCTTGTTAGCAGTTCCATAAATGTGCTTTATAACAAAAGTAAAGTCCTGCATAAATTCAAGCCATTTCTCATGTTTCTGGTTCAATTTCTCCTGTCTGGTTACAAATTGTAAAGCATGGTTATCGATATACAAAACGAACTCCTTCGGAACCAAGTAGTGCCTCCATTTCTTTAGCGCCTGTATGATTGCATTAAACTCTTTATCATACATGGAATATTTCATCTTGGTATCATTCATCTTCTCACTGAAGTATGCAACTGGTCTATTGTCTTGACTTAAGACTGCTCCAACCACAAATCCACTTGCGTCACATCTCACTTGAAATGTTTTTCTTAAATTTGGCAAAACCAAAACTAGTTGTTCAGTTATCTTCCCTTTCAATAGCTTGAAACTTCTTTCTTCCTCCTTTGTCCAATCAAAATATTTATGTCTTTTCTTGACTGTGTCCATCATCAATGCACTAATCCCACTAAAATTTCTGATGAACTTCCTGTAAAAAATGGCTAATCCATGGAATCTTCTAACTTCAAATATTTTCCGGGGTGACAACCATTCTTTGATAACTTTTACATTCTTCGGATCCATCTTCAACTCATTCGAAGAGATCACAAAACCTAAATAAATGAGTTCTTTCTTCATGAAAGACGAATTCTTCATATTTATCAACAACTTGTCTTGCTGCAACCTCCTCATTATTGAAGCTAAATGTCTCAAATGTTCCTATTTAGTCTTACTGAAGATCAATATATCATCACGATACAAAATTACAAATTTTCCAATGAAATCTTTCAAGACTTCATTCGTTAATATCATGAATGTACTTGGCGCATTCGTCAAACCAAAGGGCATGACAAGCCACTCATATAGTCCTTCATTTTTCTTGAATATTATCTTCCATTCATCACCTTCCCTCATTCTAATCTGATCATATCCTCTTTCAAATCAATTTTTGAAAAAAAAATTGCCCCACTCAATCAATCCATCAAGTCATCCATCTTGGGTAAAGGAAATCTATACCTGATGGTGATTTTGTTCATATCCCTTGAGTCTGTACATATTCTCCATCCACCATCCTTCTTTGGACTTAACACTGTTGGCACAACGCATGGACTCAATCTTTCTCTAATCAACCCTTTGTCTATCAACTCTTGGAATTGCTTCTTAACTTCTTCATTCTCCTTCGGCATCAATATGTATGCTTCTTTGTTTGGTAAACTCGCTCCTTATATAAGTTCAATGTGATGGCTTATACTCCTGATGGGCGGCAACAAACAAGGTAAATTTTCCACCACTATATCATGAAAATTCTCGAGCAGTTCCTGAATTTCCTTAGGTAGATCATCTATTGAAATACTGGTCAATCCCAGATTCTCCTCCCAATTCACCTGCGCACTCGCCAACCCAGTCTCCCCAAACCCTACTACACTGCACCCAATCCCAGGGTGATGGCTATGAAGCTAGCCATGGCTCAGAACATCGGCCTATCTCTTGTGTTGACACTACATATGAACTGCAAGCAGGACTTGCAATGTTGCAAGGCCTGGTATTTGATTTACAATGAGACTTGGACAACCTAAGGTTTTGTATGGAGATTCTCGATGGGAAATCAATGCAATTCCTGCAGTTTCTTTCAACATTGCAGGGTGGTTTCCACCCTTCAGCTAGAGAAGCACATGAAAAAGAGGTTGAGCCATCGATCCTGGCACCAACTCCCAATGGATCTACAGAGGACGTGGCAGCATTCGAGGAGGAAGACGTGACACCAGTCGAGGAGGAAGAAATACCATTCGGGGACCCATTGCCTGATGCCACCTCCATAGATGTGTAGCCACACTACAACCCTACCACCGGACATGCACAAGTGTCTCTTTTATTTTTCTCGATTGGTAGGAAGTATAACTTTTATTTTTCCACATATATGCCATAACAATATTTTGTCTATGTTAATTACTGTCAATGTTAGTAGAAAGGTCAATATGGTCACCCCTAGGGGGCTGTAATTGTTTTGGTTTTAAGACTTGTCATGACTATATGTTTTCAGTTTAAGACTTGAACCCTGGACCCGTTCAGCTGGTTGAGTTGGTTTCCCTTTGGGGCAGCTCAGTGTTTACAACCTGGAACGAAGTGATGATACTGTAATATTTTGTTTTGGCAGGCTTTTTATACAATCTTTCTTATATATATATATATATATATATATATATATATATATAAATTATTTTTTAAAAAACCATTATTATATAAATATTAATAATTTGACTTGGTTTTAATATACAAATATTAATTTAATGTTTTGACTTGGTTCTAATATGGAAAATAGCTTTTATGTTCTCTAGCATGCACACTTCTACATAAATCATCACACAAAAATTAAGAGTTTGACTTAACATTAATATTGAAATTAATTTTTGAACAATGATCATTATACAAATATTAATAGTTTGACTTGGATTTACTATGAAATTATATTTTATGTTCTCTATAATACTCATAAAGGACAATCACAATGTTTTGGTGTTTTCAATTACCTTTTTAAAAAAGTCCAAATAAACAAGAAAACATTAATTGATGATGATGATGATGATGATTAACGCCCACTGAGACTGAATTGGTCTATCGAACATTAGGATGGTAAGGGATTACTTGCAATTCTTTAGAATTTTGTTTCTATGCTCGAAAAGCATTAAGAGAATCTTTCCAAGATCATCATAGTTTCATTGAGTTAAAAGGTTAGGAAGGTTGGTAGTGTGACAAATATTTTGAAATTGAGATCTAATCTGGGTATAGGCTCGACAATCTAAGATAAAAAAAAATTATATTCAACATTCTTAGTGTCACAAAGGTGACCCACTCTTTCATCCCATGGAATTTTAGGAATAGACCAATACCCAGTTTCACTATGGATCTCATGATGATTTGTTCTTATCTTAGAAATGCTTGTTTTTTTCTTTACACTTGTCAAAATAGAGAGATAATTTTGATCTTCTAGATTAGGGTTGATTACATCCTTATAATACCTTAATTTTTTTCCCTCTAACTCTTTGTTATGCCACATTTTCTCCATAAATTTTGATTTAATAATATTTTTAATAGTATCCTTATTATGAAAAATAGTCTCTTCCATTATTCTCTAATGGATTAGCTAAGCCTAGGAACCTTTATGTCATCCTCGCTTGACTCGAAGGTGGTTATGACTGGAATTTGATGCAATTTTAGGAAACGTCTTTTTTTTTCCATGTTGGTCAACTTGCTCTTAGACAATATGTATCTAATCATAGACATGCTATCAATGGGGGAATTTATTTCCTCTAAGAGGAGGATGGGATTGGGCATATTTCCTTTAATTTTCAGATTATAGGTTATATAATTATTTTGTATTTTCTCTATCTTTCTCTAGGATTTGCGAGAGATACCACATCCCTGAACTTTATATCCATATAGAATAACTGGTGTAACAAGAGTCTCAAAGAGCAATTTATTCTTATCCCTTATCCAAACATCGGATAATTTAAAATTGTTTTCAAGCCCATGATAAGATTTCCACCCCCCAATAATTTGTTTCTTAATGCTATAATTCAAGTTGAGCTTGTGGTGAATATTGATTCCAAGACATTAAGTCGCTTCCTCCAAGTTTTTGTTGTCATATATGAAGGTATCATAAGTTATATTAATGTATTTAATGATCATTACCTTAGTCTTGTCACTATTAACAACTATACCCATATTGGAGCAAAAATATTTGAGGATTTGTAGTTTCTTCCAAGCTCATGGGGAATCCTTGCCAAAAATAAATATCATTTGCATAAAGAAGAATATTGATGAAAATACTAGTGAGAGTAGGTTTGATAGAACCTACTTCCTCCAAGAAATATTCTAACTTGTCAATGTATCTGCCAAAAAGGGTAGGTGACAAGGGATAGCCTTTCTTGACTCCAATATTGCAGTTAATCTCTTTTGACTATCCATCGATGTTCTTAAACTTGGAAATAACATTCTCGTGCATCCATATTGCAACATACCTCATCTAAAAATACACTTTTGTCTCTTCCAACATATCCCAAAGTTTTTTTCTCGGAAGCGTATCAAAAGATTTTCTAAAGTCAACAAAACAAAAAAAAAAAATATTGGTTTTAGTAATTTGGAACTCCTCCACAGTGATCCTAAAGGTAACAAGATGGTCCATAGTTGAAAGTTATCTCCTAAACCCAGTTTTAATTACATGAGTATATATACAAACATAATTACCACAAATACTGAATACAGAATAGATCCACAGAGCAATATAGAAGAAACCACACTTTTATTTTATGAAAATCCTTGAGGAAGGGAAACACCATACAAATGGTCCTATTATGGAAGGTATCCTCTCATGTTCACTTGCCTCTTCGATGGGGCATCCACCTATTGAGCTACAACCCACAATACAATAATTTACTTCATGTCCCATTACATTGCTTGAACCCCAAGAGAGGTAGTGTCCACTACCTCTCTAGATACCTAACATTAATGTTAAGTAGCTAGAGAGGTAGTGGGGGGGGCAGAGGGCCCATAGTGATAATAGTGGAGGCCATTCAATTTAAGGTGGAATAGTTTCATTATATTATTAAATAAGGCCCACTATGGTATTAAGATATAATAAATGTAAGATAACTTCTTACAAGGTTCTACTTCTAGAAGATTTCTCATCTAGAATGTTCTTAGGTGATGGTAGAACTATATAAAGGGGTTCAAGAACTGTAATGAGACATGAAGAAAAGTATTGTATTGTGATTTTTATCTCAATAGGATAATCCCCCCTCAAAGAGACAAGTGAAAAGGAGAGGATCCCTTCCATAATAAAATCCATTGTATGGTGTTTCCCTACCTCAAGGGTTTTCTTATAATAAAAGTGTGGTTTCTTCTATATTACTCCGTGGATCTATTATATATTCAATATTTATGGTGATTATATTTGTAGATATATGCAGGTACTTAAAAATTGGTATCAGAGCACTTTCCTTGGCATGAAGTGTGGGAAAATATTATTTTTTTTGCAAATTTGTTTTCGGAGAAGAAAAAAAACGGTCGTGACCTTTCTTTTTTTTGTATATTTTTGTGCAAAATTTGCAGAAACAGGTTGCATATCTGAGTTTCTCTCTGAAAAAAAAACCCAAGTTAAAAAAAGTTCGTCTGAAACGAAGTTCGGGAAGTCAGGATATAGAGAACTTAAAATCTGCAATTTTCAGGGCTTTTTCCGCGGATGATGTCGCAATGTTTTGATTTTTGTAGCAAATCGAGGCCGAATTTGGCCCCAAAAATTATATATTTGATTTCTCCTCACAATTTCACCCAATTTCAAAAAAAAAAAATCATCTGAATTAGAGTTATAGAAGTGGAGATATTGCTGATTGAAAATCAACTATTTTGGGGGGGTTTTCGTGATGGCAGTGATACTGCAGAGTTCATAACTTTTCATAGGGTGCTAAGATTTTTACCAGATCAATGTCTTTGGATAAATAATTTTAAGAGATTTCTTTTGGTATATTTTATGTGGTGTTTCCAATGGATGTTCACTCTCGAACCCTCAACAATATTCTACAAGCAATTGAAGCATTCAAATCCCAAATGCATGACACATTGCATAACTTTAAAGAAGATATCAAGGATGATTTTTGTAATATTCATGAGTCCTTAACGAGCATCCAGGATAAATCTAATTTTATGAACATCATGAATGAATATCATCAAGAAGTGTATGCTTGGTATGATTTGGAGGAAGATTGTCATGATTAGTATATGGATAGTTGTCATTTCTGGGATGACAACCACTTCCATATTTTATTTGATGACTCTACTC
This sequence comes from Picea engelmannii, assembly GCA_009831015.1. NCBI lineage: Eukaryota > Viridiplantae > Streptophyta > Pinopsida > Pinales > Pinaceae > Picea > Picea engelmannii. The sequence goes on from ML778070.1 coordinate 477,530, forward strand.
CACCTTTTGTAGAAAGGCGATGTGACACATCAAGTGCTAGTTATGATTTTCAATGTATAGCCTTCATATCCTGCAATGGTATTTTTCCTTCGAGATTCAACCTTGACCCTTTCCCACTATGTGGATGGATATTCTTATTTGGATCCACATGATAGGTGTTAGTATTGGGAGCATAATTTTCATTTGGTTATATGGTGTTGATATCTTCATTGTGCAGTTCACATGAGCAATTGGACATGGGACCCTGGTTTACAATGGTGGATGGACTACTTCAACATGGTGGCTTGCATTTCTCAATGGGACCCTATTTCTCTAGAATACTTCAGCACTATGGTCCGAACTTATCCATGGAACCCTGCTATATGGTTATACATAAAGTATTGAGGACAACACTTTCATAAGGGGGATGGAATGTTAGGTAGCTAAAGAGGTAGTGAGGGGGACCAGAGGGCCCATAGCGATAATAGTGAAGGTCATTCAATGTAAGGTGGACTAGGTCCACTATATTATTAAATAAGGCCCAATATGGTAGTTAGATATAATAAAATAGTAGTTAGATATAATAAATCCGAGAGAACTTCTTAGAAGGTTCTACTGCTATAAGATTCCTCCTCTAGAATGTTCTTAGGAGATTATAGAACTATATAAAGGGGTTCAAGCAATTTAATGAGACATGAAGGAAAATATTGTATTGTGAGATGTATCTCAATAAGAGGATGGCCCCTCGAAGAGGCAAGTGAACAGAAGAAGATCCCTTCCATAATAGGATCCATCGTATGGTGTTGCTCTACCTCAAGGGTTTTCTTATAATAAAAGTGTGGTTTCTTCTATACTTCTTTGTGGATCTATTTTGTATTCAATATTTGTGGTGATTATATTTGTAGATCTACTCAGGTACTTAACACCTGACCAAGCCTTTAGCTCTTTTACCATGACTTTCTAGCCAAAGGTTAATATTATTTTCCAAAATAATTCAATAAATATTGAAACAAATTGGGCTAACCATCATGGCCCTTTAATTCGAGGGAATGTTTCTATCCCTATTTTTAAAGATATGAATAATGAGGCTTTGAGTATGTGAGGTATGAGGATAGGCTCTTTGATTTTAATGTGTATGTGAGGTATGAGGATAGGCTCTTTTATTTTAATGTTTTTAGCTTGGTAGACTAGAATGTCCTTAGCTTTCCCATTTGCAATCCGCTCAACCTCGAACTCTATCTCATCCAAAGAAAAAACTTCATCCTCTAAAGGGACAATTGGAATGGTTTCCATATCATTAGGGAACTCATAAAGACTTTTAAGGTAGGAATTCTAGTCCCTTAACATAACCATACTATCTTCTTTAGTATTACATATTAGAATTTTCCTCCAGAACTTGTTAGGATCAAGCTTAGATAGTTTTGAAAGTTTCTCTTTCCTTTTATTTATATAGCAACTCTTTTTCTTTTAATTGGGTATTTGTGCGTATTGATCTTATCAAGTTTTAAGGACTTATTAGAAACATCCATAATCGATTTCCTAGCAATTTTAAATTATTTATCATACCAAGGGTTGGTTGTTATTTTATTTTAAAATTATGATAGAGGTCTTCAATTTTGTCCTTATAAGTTAGGAGATCTATAATTCACTATTTAAATACTTTAAGAAAATGTCAACTTTACTTTTGTCAAAGAGAATTTGTCTTTGACTATTAAAATTCTCTTCAATGGCGCTCCTATGCAATGCAGTGTTTAAAGTTGTAACATCTCGCTCTGGCACACTGAGTGAACTTATTGTTTGAGGACACTTGCTCGCAAGTGATTTGGATTATTATTCTATTAAAACATTTGCTTTTGATTATGAGGCTTTATGGGTTGATGACATGTTGTTTTATTGCATTGACATAGACAAGTGCTATTGACTCGGTTTACTGAGTGTGCAGGATTTTGGATCTCGAGGATGCTAAGGCATCGATGGAACCCCTTGGAATCAGGATCGAGTCAGGGAGTGTATCATTGGGGTTTGATTATTTTACTATGATATTAGTGCATCTGATTAGATGATATGATATGGATATGTTCTGACATGATTTGTTGATGATGCAGGCTGACAATAGCTTGCCGACCAGACTCACATGTGGAGTAAAGGGGTCATGCATGACTACCAAAGATGTTGAGGGAGAGGTGTGGATAACAGCCCTGCCACAACCTACTAGCACTCTCATCATGGCTCGAACTGTAGGTTAGTGTTTGCCTAGTTCAAGAGGACCCACGATGCCGTGAGGGAAGACTGCGACAGTTGCTCATGATGATTCTAAGGGGCACACAATAAGGTGGGGGCCTTATTCCTTAGAGGCCCTTAGTCTCCCACAAGTTCACCTAGCGGAGTATTGACTCTAGGGGTTATTAATGTCTACCAAGTCAGTCAAGAGGCTTGAGGAATGAAGGGGATGGGTGACACTTGTACGGGGAGGAATTTTTAGGAATTTAAATTTTATAAACTCAACTAAACGAGATTTTTGGAAAGTAAGGAACCACGAAACTTTATATAATGAAGGGAGGATATGGAGGTTGGATCTCTTCTATTTTGCATAATGTTACGTTGTAGAAATATCTACTTGACTGAATTAACTTGTGGGAGTTGGGATACCTAGCTCGGTAAGGAGTGGTAGCTCAGCATTGTCAGGTGAGATGGGAGCTAGTCGAACCTCTAGATAGTGAGTGTATGGCCTCTTTGCGGCTCGGGGGGCTAAGGGGGGAGAAGAGTACCCCTAGCATTGGCCCGGAGGTACTAGTGAAGTCTCGTCAGTCGGCAGGCGAGAGTTGCAAGGAGCACATAGGACGTCCACCCTGAACAGGCAACGGTACACTTTCTTTGTTTTGTATGGTAAATTGTTTTAGAAGTTATGCTTGAATATGCATTGTTACTTGGGTAAGTGAATTGATTGTATAGATGGTTCTCTGAAATTTTCTTAGCCTAGCTCAATGATAGATTGACTCCCATGGATTCATTTCCCCGCACATCTTGACCACCTTGCTACATTGATTGTGACCTTTGTGGTTATTTAGCCTTCATCCCTAGCTCACCAGTCCTCGCCTGAGCAATCGGCCAGGAGCTTGATCTACGATCGTCGCCTTAGCGTTAAAAGACCTATGGATCTAAATGCCCTACTTTTCTGTGCGAGGATGATGAGCTAAGGAAAAACATGTTAGACGACTACCCTTGATGTTTGTCCTTGGCTGATTGTCGATTCCACCATCTGGCAACAACCTCTGTGTGTGGATTATCTTATGCCCTGGTTGGTTTTCTCTATGTCTGGACTGATAGAACCCCTGCAATAATTCCATGACCGTTACCATTGGATCCTTGCATTCTCTTACTGTTGTTTGCGCTATATTTTGGTTATAGCAATGGAAGCATGAATTGATTCCATGTATGCAAATTGTTGGGTATTCTGGCAATGAAAAAACGCAATAGTTTCATGTCTGCCTTTTTGTTAGTTTGTATTCTGGCAATGAAAACAAAAACGCAATGGTTTCATGTCTGCATTTTTTTTAGTTTTTATTCTGGCAATGGAAAAGATAAATGTTTTCATGTCTGCAATTTTTTTTTAATAATTGACATTATGGAGATGGAAAAGATGAATTTTTCTTTTCTGGATTTCACCCCTTGCTCACTACAACAATTGGCCTATTTATCCATGACAGAGTTTATGTAGTTCCTTTCTGGTGTGGTTGTGTAGCGATTTGCTTAATTATCCATGACATAATTTATGTAGCATCCATTCTTGCGAGCTTCGCCAACATTTTTTCCTTTTAAATGATGACAGCAACATGAAGTTCCTTCTGGTGTGTTATGGGCAGAACTTTTTGCATCTTTTAAATATGGATAGCATTGAATGTTTTTCTGGTGTGTCCGTGTACATGTTTTTCCCTTAAAACATGTTTGATTTTGCCATTTATATGACCATGATTTCCCCTATAAATGTGACTAAGATTGTTGTATATAATGCCCACGATTTTCCATCTATTGATGCCTCATTTTTGCTCTGCCAAAATTGACAGAGTCGTTGTTAATATGCCAACGAAATTATTTAAAAATATGATTGAGTTGTTGTTGAAATTGACCACGATTTGCCTTTAAATTGTTTATTGTGTTTACTGCCTTAAAGTCTACGACATGCCATTATCATGTAGCCTGTGTTTTGCTGATGTGTGGCACAACATTTGCCTTTAAAACCGTGACTATGCTTTCCTGCATACCACCACGATTTTGCATTAAGTTTCTGATTGTGTTTTGATTTTAATGACCTCGAATTTACCCTTTTAAGATGACTTTGATTTGCCCTCTTAAAATAACATGGCAATTTTGCCTGTTGGAAACTGCAAGTGTTGCCTTACTGCATGGTGTTTTCCATTTAATCCCTGTGTAATCTTTAATTCAATTTTTCTCATCTTATTCAGTGTTTCTTTAAGACTGCAATTCCTTACCTTCCATTCAATGCCTACGTTCCATTATTGATGGCGTTAATTTCTTGGCAATTTACTTTTTCTGGCGAGTACGTGCACCAATTTTCAGCTATCGGCTTGCACCTTTAATAACAACTCTTTAGCTGACAGTGTAGAAGGATGACCTGTCTTACACAACATTGATTTAGCATTTTGTAATGGATAGCTTCTCCTTTAAATAGCTTGCATTCACTATAGAATTTAAATTGATGGGACAACCCTTATGCCGAATAGACTGCCTTAAATTAACTTAGCCCAGACTTGTCATTTAACCTTAATGTTGATTTTTCCAGACTTATTAGTTAAGAAGGTAATGATTTCTTACACTGTTAGTAATGACTTATTTAAGGTGGCTAAATTGATTGCATTTAGAGTTAATTTAGAGGGTGCATTGATGACCATTTTATCTTTAGAACTGCTCCATTTGATTGCATTTAATGTTAAAATGGACAATACATTAAAGGCTAATTGTAAATTAATCTGTCAACTATTGGGATAATTGTAGCTGGTGCCTTATTTGTTAACGTCATCAGTGAGGTAAATTTCTAAAGTAGATGGAGTTTAGCGATAAATTTAGACTTTGCCTTTTTGGACCATAATTAATGTTAATTAGACTAGCATGTATTGACTGACTGTGATTCATACATGCCGAATTAGAGGGAAAGTAATGTTACTTAGATTGATATATTTTGATTAATTTTAGATGGGAGTAAAGGGGTTGGGTTGTTGACGAAGACATGCGTTGGCTTGCATCTTCCCTTGTTGTCGTCCTCTTGCATCTGGTCGACCTATTGTTGGGGTTGGGTGTAGTCTTGTGTCAATTGTTTCACCTCCTAGCATGCTGGATATTCTTGAATCCTTAGTCCCGTTAGGATTGTTGCGCCATATTCATTGATGCGTCTATCATCTGGGGAAGACATGATTCCTGATGAGGGGATCATGGCGCACCCACGAACCCTATTGGATAGGGGTGAAAGTTAACTTGGATGGACTCGGTGCCTTCTGTGTGCATGTTTTTGAGAGTTTAAGTTGGCTTTAGGTGCATGGGTTGAACGCCTTCAAACGTTGGGTTCACGTGCCTAGAGTTTCTAGTCCTTGTTGTCTAGGTCGTTGCGTCAGGATGGGGATGGTGTCCCTTAGCTTGTAGGCGTGTTCGTGTTGGTGTTAGCCGAGTAGTCATTCCTCCTTGTTTGTTCTACGCATGTTTCGTCCCGTTGTCCCTATGCCTGTGTGTGGAGTCTTAGTTGTTGTTGCCTGTTCTATAGGCATGGTGCTCACCGCTAGCTGTGTCGTCTAGCTGTAATCATCGTTGTTCTCCTGTTTTTGTCAAAAAAAAATGGCACTGTTGTTTCGCTTGTAAACGTAACGATGGGGTTGTTACAAGAGTTAGGGTTAAAGGTCTATGATTAGAATCAGGTTCATGGTCATTTAAAAGGTCAAAAGTTACTATTTGGTTGGAAACAATGATATTATATATCACATAATCTATGACACTAATACATAGTCCATGAATACAAGTCAACTAGTTGGAGCTTGGGCACTTCATTACTCCATTGCAAATTATTAGGTCTTGAGAACTGCAAAGCTTGACTAGCTCAGTACTAAATAAATTCATAGTTGGGTCTTAAGAGTTTTTTTTTTAGCTATTCTAACTAAAACAAGGTCCTCATCTAGCCATAAAGGATTATGGTTGGAATCATTGCTTAAAAGAATAGCTTTGTTAGTTTCAGTCCTAGCATTAAAGTCACCTAGGAGGAGTATATTACCTTCATTTTTCAAACTATAAATATCTAGTTCTAAATTATTATAGGGACAATTTCTATCTAGATTACTTTTCTTATCAAAAGTAAAGTTCATAGGGGAAAAACAAAAAATTTCTATATGTATCTTCTTAGCATTAATGCTTGAAATTTCTATCCAAATGTATTGATTAAGAGAGTCAATCTTATGAAGTTGAGTGTGTGGACAAATGCTCTTTCTGATATAACAAGTTATGCCTCTTAAGTAGGATTTTTTGTTCCATGCCGACCACAACACAAATCTTTCTATATTAAGGACGTTAGAGTTTTCATGCTCCCAAGTTTCAACTAGAAAAATAATATAATATCACCAGTCATCCAACTTATCATAGGATCTTTGTGCCATAGAAATCCATGACAATTCCAAAAAAGTATTGGAGTGTCCCAAATTCCTTTTAATGAACAATAAAGTTAACCATTTTATAAAAGTTAAAAAAAAAATTAAACATTTTATAAAATATTTAAATTTTTTATTCTAAGTATTTTAATTATAGGTAGGAAATATGGTTATGCTACTTATCTCTATATTAAATATGGTTATGTAATTTTCTCTATAATATAGAGAAATTTATTTTATTTTAAAATATAAAAATAAAAATAAAATATATAAAAATAAAACTTTTATGAACATATTAAATTATTTATCAAAATTTCATTCACATAATATTTTTTTTGGTAGCACATTCATAATAAAAACATAATTTAGGCTGGGGCTCTAAAAGAATAAAACAACTGATGATGGAATGTATTGTTAAGACACTCTCTTATGTGAAGTCACAAACCCTTACTAGTTTTAAATCTAAACTTGTGATATAATTTATGGAAAGGTGAAGTAGGTATGAGAATAAGACTCCAATTAGATAGATCAATAAAATTGATAAAAAATTTAAATACTTGAAAAATTAAAAGAAAATACATAATGTAATACTTTGAAAAAAAATTAAATTTTTTTTACTAAAGTATAATAACACTCTTAAGAGTGACAACTTTTATTCTAAATTCTTTTGAAATATGCTTTTACATCAAAAATTTTATTCTAAATCTTTTAATATTGGTTTTTACCAATTCATAAAAATCAACATAAATCTCATTACATCATTAAAAAAAATTATAAGATTTAAAATATAAATATATATATATATATATATATATATATATATATATATATATATATACTAAAAATCTTTTAAAATCTATTTTGACCAAATAAAAACAAGATGAAAACTAACCATAACATCTAAATCCTCAAAAACAATATACATTTTATATTCTCTTATTTAATTAATAATAAAAAAATTATAAATATTTTTATATATCCAAAAAAATATATATATATATTAAATAAAAAACATTTTAATTTATTATACTATTTAAAAAAATCATATTTTAAAATCTTTAATATATTATCGATGAAAAATTTATTATGCTTTTCGTTATAAATATTTGGTGTGTACATAATTTCTAAATTCCATGTCTAACCCCATCTGAAATAGAGAAATCTTATCAATTTTCAAAATAACACATTGAAAAGAAGTGATTGGATACCTTGAAATCTAAGTCATCTAAACTTTCAAAATGAGCTCTTTCCACCTCAGTTCTTTGGTGTCACTCAAAGCACTCTATGTTTTAACCGCCAAAGAACACTGACCATAATTCTGCATGGAGAGAGTGGCCGATCTATAGAGAACTGCACTGCTTATCCCTGCTCTTTTTTGCTGTTTTGGTCTCCTAGTTGAACTCAGGAGGCAGTGCAAAGATACAAGAGAGACGTATCCAGCCCTGGCCCCAACGGACGGCCGATAATCAGAAGTCTCATGGACAAGAAAGGCCTATCAAGTCCTGGCCACAAAGTTTTATACTGGCATTTTTCATTAATAAGAATTTTTTTTTAACCGAAAAATGTCATTCCCATCACCGAACTCTAAGTGTTCATGCAGATATCAATTCTAAGAATTTATTATCAGAAAACATGAAAGCCCTCTACATTCGTGCATATGCATATCAGGTTTATGGGATTATTATTATAAAAGGGTTAACAAGGTAGTCGATCACCGGCAATCAATCACCGAACATTTGAGATGAAGCACTAAAATTGCCTGTGTATTCTATATTTTGATCAGAGAGAATAATAATAATGGGCAGTCTTAATCCACTAAAATGTCAATTCTACTATTAATTGATATGGAGGATGCAGAGAACATATAAAGTCCTGCTTGTTTATTTAACTAGAGATTCGACATTGCAACTTTATTACTTGCTTAGTCAACCCTTATTCGTAGACCTAGCAAGCTTAGGTTAACCATCTGCTTGTTTATTCAGCTAGAGATTCAACATTGCAACCTTATTCCTAAACCTAGCAAGCTTAGGTTAAAGCTGAAAGTTATTCAACATTGCAACCTTATTCCTAAACATAGCAAGTTTAGGTTAAAGCTCAGAGGTCTTGAAATTTCGCTTTCATAGCTTCCAGCACTTGCTCTTACACGATATGTTTACCTTGCTAAACACAAACATCTAGCTTCTGTTTATTAAAACCCTAAAGAGAATTGTTGATGTCTTAAAACCCTAGATATTGTGTAGAGAAAAAACATACAAGTAGAATTATTTTCATGCGGGAGCAATGATCTGAGGGCTAAAAGAGAGATTTTCTTTATGCCACTATTTTTCAATTGTTTTGTCATTTTTTTAATCAGCTGGGGCAGCCTTTGGTAATTGTTTTGAGATTCTTTTTATCTTCCGGAGCTACTTCCTGTTTTTCAAGACGGACCATCACTTTGATTACTCGAATTGCTGGTTACAGGCGAGCGAGTGGGTTCATGATCGGCCTGGATTGCGTTTTAGAACGCCTCGCATCTTCTTTTTATCTTCCGGAGCTACTTCTGATATTTCAAGACTGACCATCACTTCAATTACTGGAATTGCTGCTTACAGGCGAGCGAATGGGTTCATGATCGGCTTAGATTGCGTTTTAGGAGTCCTGGCATCCTCATTACCACGCGGATGCAGAAAATGAAAGGTTGTGCCAGTATGATACCGGACGCTTGACATCCTCATTACCAAAAAGCGTATGTAGAAAATGAAACGTCGTGCCAGTATGATACCTGCCGTTCATAGCTGTATGAGAGATATGGTGAACGCAAGCCAAACGTGTGCACCCAATATCATTAGTGTAATCTGTAGTATTAAGTTTGAGGTAGTACATGTTAATCATTCAAACATGGTTTGCACATTGCACATATATTAATCTATATTAAAGATGTATTTATAAATTCAAGAAAGTTATGAAAAATAAATGGTATTTATGAGAAGATGTATTAATCTATATTAAAGATGTATTTATAAATTCAAGAAAGTTATGAAAAATAAATGGTATTTATGAGAAGATGAAGAATATGTCAAGATGTATTTATAAATTCAAGAAAATTATGAAAAATAAATGGTATTTATGAGAAGATGAAGAATATGTCAGCATTCTGAATAGTTTGATTAAAATTTTAAATTAAAAAATCAAGATTTTAAATTAAAAGACCATTAATTAATACATACTTTATTTATTTACATTTTGCTTTGAAGATCGATGCAGTAAATCATTTTCGCATTGCAGAGGCAACCACTCCACTTACAAAACGGACAATGGTGAAGCTGCTGCTCAACCCGCGAGTGCCAGGCAAAGTTCAAGCAGAGCTGGACGATGTTAACGGGTGAAACAGAAGCCTAACGCAGGACGATATCGAAAAGCATCGTTATCTGCAAGTAGTGGTTAAAGAGTATCTAAGAATGCATCTGCGGGGTCCTATCCTATCATCGGCAAACGGGAAGTGGGTTCCGGCGCGCACGATGGGCATGGTGAACATGTGGCCCATCACTCATGGCCCAGATGAACAGTTCGGAGGCGGTGAGCCCTGCCAGGGCTGACTGCTCAAGGCGCAGGTCGTTTCTCCCAACGTCCACATTCTGACCGCCTTCTGGGGTAACCTACAATACAATAGGGTTAAAGATGGCCGGGGTGAAAGTTGAAACAGCTACTGGAGGAATTGATGAGGCCGTTCCTAGATCTCCCGGTCGTGGGTTATGGATCACATATTCACCATGGTCGTAGTGCCGGCCGGAACGCACATCCCGTTTGCCATGTGCCAATCCTCCGTGCAGAGGCCCACGCAGATGCATTCTCAGACACTTTCACCGCCGCTTGTGTACACGGGAACTTCTCGATGTCGTTTTCACTTATGCTTCTGTTGCGCCCAACGAAGCCAGCCGGAGGTTAAAGAGTATCGAAGAATGCATCTGCGGGTCCTCTCCTATCATGGGCTAACGGGAAGTGGGTTCCGGCGCGCACGATGGGCATGGTGAACATGTGGTCCATCACTCATGGCCCAGATGAACAGTTCGGAGGCCGTGAGCCTTGCCATGGCTGACTCGTCAACTGGGACCGAAATCCTCAAGGCGTAGGTCGTTTCTCCCAACGTCCACATTCTGACCGCCTTCTTGGGGAACCTACGATACGATGGCAGTGGTGAAAGTTGAAACTTCTACTGGTGGAATTGATGACGTCGTTCCTAGATCTCTGCGTCGTGGGTTATGGACCACATATTCACCATGGTCGTAGTGCCGGCCGAAACGCACATCCCGTTTGCCATAGGGATGAATTCTAAGACACTTTCACCACCGCTCGTTTGCCATAGGGATGAATTCTAAGACACTTTCACCACCGCTTGCACATACGGGACGGCAGGGTTGGAATTTCAAATCCCAACAGCCCGTCGAATTTGACGGTTTCGGCAACTCAAATACACGTTTTTGACGGATTTCACTAAAAATATTGACGGTTTTTAAAAAAAATTAACGTATTTGACGGACAAATCACCTCGTGACGGGCAATTTGCCCGTCAAATTCCATCCCTGCACGGGAACTTCTCGATGTCGTTTTCACTTATGCTTCTGTTGCGCCCGACAACCGCGTCTAGCACTGCGTGAACTTTGCCTTGCACTCGTGGGTTCAGCAAAATCTTCGCCATTGTCCATTTTTTAAGCAAAACAATCGTGGGTTCAGCAAAATCTTCGCCATTGTCCATTCTGTAAGGAAATCTTTTAATTAGGTCGAAAGGCTTATATTTATTGACAATGGGTAGATTTAATAGGAGTTTAGTATTTAATAAGTTTTCTATGGACAGGATTAAATATGGCTGAAATATTTTTAGTAGTCACACAAAATAAATGGCTGTGATTTCAATCATTAACTTCTTAGCTATTATAAAGATATTGGTTTATGTGTTTACTTTTTTACATTTACTTAATCATATTTAAAAATTACTTTGATAGCTAACTGATTGCTATGTAAGTGATTAACAGAAATTAAAATATTAACACGAGATATAAATGAAGCTCAACAGTCTATTTGTTAATCAATAATAAAGTTTAATATATATTTTTTTAAATTCTTTTCATCTTATCAGCGTTTTGACGTTGATCAGCCACAATTATATGACTGTGCTAGTTCTACCACAAACTATAATTTATCAAAAAAATCATAAAGCGCCGCTTTCTGGAGGCGTCGGAGGCAGGCCTGTTATTAACTCTGGAGAGCTAAATATTTGCATTCCGCGCCCAAATATTGAGCGACTTGGAATCGATTTTAGGGAGCTCCCTCACACAGATTAAAATAAGGGTTCATCTTTGTAAGAATCCTTTTTATTTTTGGAGAATTTTGCATTCACTTAATGCTTTTGTTATTTTAATCATTAATGTTAATATTCTAATATGGTTATTGTTAATATGAATACTCTACTATGGTTATTATGAGTGGAAAGGTTATTATGGCTGAAAAGTTTTTACATTAGTTAATTTTTGTGTAAAGGTTGTGATTTTTGTGTAACTTTTTAGTTTTTATAATGTAATTTTGTGAAAATTAGTTAATTTTATTTATTTCATGAATCAAAATTAATTCATTATTATTTATCAAAATTTAACCCATATAACCAATAAATAAGTTGGAGAATTGTTACACTGTATATTTTTC
>ML778070.1:489878-513081 GCA_009831015.1 Picea engelmannii
TTTTGTGAAAATTAGTTAATTTTATTTATTTCATGAATCAAAATTAATTCATTATTATTTATCAAAATTTAACCCATATAACCAATAAATAAGTTGGAGAATTGTTACACTGTATATTTTTCAGTGATAGAGATATTGCACATAATGAAATTTACATATACTAACAAAAAAAATAATGAGAATGAAATTTACATATAATAATTTAAAAAAAATTGACACTCACAGATCAGTATAACAAGTAAAATGACAAGTAATAAAATCAAATAACCGTCATCAAATATTCACTTGACAGGTAAGATAAATTTGAAATTCCAGCCCTGGTCGGAGGTTGAGAGCACCACCGTTAACTTTAGACTGATCTCGTAGGCCGGAAATCATTGCTGTGCAGTCCGCCTGACGGCCGTCTTTGTCCGCCGCAATTTGCCGTGGAGCGCGGAAGAGATGCGTAGCAGAAGTTCGCGGCAGGAAGGCCCAGTAATCGCCTTTGAGCGGTCTCTGGTCACCTCACGATCTCATGTAATCACAGCTGGCATTCAGCCCATGAACAAGACATTCGAGGTTACGATGAGCAAGACCGACGCTCATTTCCATGAGGCTACTTTCTCAAGTTGGCCATGAGATGGTACGATGGAGGAGATAGTGGTGGTAATTTTATACACCGGCGGCACTGCCTTCGGATGTATCTTCCGAGCTTTTTTTTTTCTGCATGAAACTCAACATGGAATACCACCGCCATTGAATGCGCTGACGGCCAGCATGAAACTCAACATGGAATACCACCGCCCTCGAATGAGCTCACGGCCGTCATTATTCCACCGCCATTCAATGCGCTGACTGCCATAATCCAGCTCAGCTTAGATGCCGCGTCCCGACACATAGTTCACGACTTTCATTATTTCGAAGGTTCTCCACTCATTCCATTACAGATCGATCTATATTATCGGTCCAAGGAGTATACATCTTTAGGCATTTTATTTCTAATATTTTTTCCATTAAAGTAGACAATGAAAGATATAAAGGTTTCTCAAGTCAGGTAACAATGATGGTGTAGTGTTTGCAGGTCAATATAAAAAAGGTAAAAAAGGAGAAATTTGGATTTGTTTGTTTTGATAATTATTATAGATGGGTTATAAAAGAATTGTTCAATTTATAATTTTTTATTATTGAATATACATTTTTATTATAAAAATGAATTTAGTAATTTAATTTTTTTTTATTGTATTTAAATTGGGATTTTAATAAACAAATAATGTATGTAATTTTAATGATTTTTTTGACATACCTTATTTTGTTTTTTTATTTGAATTTGTGATTTTTTTTGTAAAACATATTTATAACCAGTAAATGCACACATACTATCATACTCAATTATAAATACCTACCAACATAAACATGTTTATGGTTATGGTTTTTTTTTATTATTATTTTTGAAAATGATAAAACATTTATTTTTTTAATTATGGTATTATTTTTTTAAATGGTAAAACTTATGATAATTTAGTAGTTAATTGATGAGGAAGATTGTTACTATTAGTTAGTATTCATAAATGTGGGTTAAATGTATTTGAATTTTATTTTGTGGACTTGTTTTATTATGTCCTAGGAAGATGAGCTTTTAGCCATATATTTTTAGGTTTCACTCCAAAATGGAAAGATATTTTCAACTCAAGTATTTGCAACAAACCAATATCCTTTATAATTAGTACTTAGACTACAGTCATAGTTAAAGGGAACTAGTAGGGAACTTCCCCAATTGGCTCGAAATTGTCTTGGGAACTTGGGAGCTTTTTCGGAGTTCTAGATTAAAAAAAAAGAGAGATTGGAAACTGGTTTCCGAAATAGAGAGCTTTAAATTAAAATTATATTAAATTAAAATGTAAATATTTTTATTCCATTTTACAAATATATACTTTATTACAAATATTTTCATTATATTTATTTAAAATACCACTACAAAACAAAAGACTAAGCTACACTAAATATTATTTTAAAAATTATTCAAGTAAAAATCTAATACTATTCACTTTATAGATGTGGATATGAAAAAAAAATAACGCATGTGTTTTTCTTCAAGCCAAAACTAAACATTGACTTTTATTGTATTTTCATATTATAGGAATAACACTATTTAGTTTTTTCCAATCAGAACAAGAATAATGCTTTAAATTTACAAAGATGTTTGAAGTTTATATATGTAAAGTTTAATTTTTAAAAGATTTTAAAACATTATATATGTATTTATCAATTTTGTTTCTCTTTTTCTAATATAATTTTTATGGATGTTAAACTTTCAATATTGTGTTAAATATATTAGTGTAATTATTAATACAAATTAAATTACTAATTTCGATATTGTAGTTTCTTGTTGCAATAGAACATGGTTATCCTAGATTAACTTTGTGAGATTAACTTTAAATTTTATCATTATCTGAATATATTGTAATCTAAAATATTTTTTATATCTTTTTGATATACATTATTGTAACTGAAATTTGGGGAAACTTCTGCCCATACATTGATATCTACGTTCTGAAAATTTCCATATTTGAGAAACTCTTACAACATAGCATTCAACAAATAAAAAACAAATACCATTAAAATTACAATTTGACCTATTATCCATAACCATTACATACTCCAACTTATAAATAAATAATCTAAAATTTATTTTAATAAATACAATTTCTTAACATTCTCATTTAGTCATCCTTCCGGAATAAAATCAAGATTGGTAAACAAAGTTCAATATTAAACGTGTAGGGGTTCACATTTAGTAATTCCGGCTCACCAAAGTTCAGTGATAAATCTCGTCACGTTCACATTTAATCCTTTGTATTAAACAAAGTCAAAGTATGGTTAGTGGTTGTTAAACCTTGAGGATTTTATGAGGTTATAGAGTTTTAGATAAGTGGGGTTTTCAAAGTGTAAATATTTTATTTAATATGTTTTTATATATCAGTTTGGTGTTTAGATGTGATTTTAAAATTAGATTATTATTATTATAAATAATAATTATATTTTTCTTTTTTATTTAGTAAATTAACGATAGTTTATAATATACTATTTAGATTTTTTGGTTTGAAATGTAAAATTATGTTTGAGATGTAAAATTATTTTATTGTCTCATTTTTAGCAGACTTTCATATTTTTTGATTGTATTTTTGGCTATGGTAAATATTTTAATTGGATTTTAATAGTAGTTAATTTTTATTAATTGGATTTCTTTTAAGTTTCGATTTTGATATTCTTTGATTGTATTTTTGGCTATGGTAGACATTTTAATTGGAATTTAATAGTAGTTATTTTTTATTAATTGGATTTCTTTTAAGTTTCATATATTAGTTGGGGTCATTGTTAGTTAAGTATTTTTCTATGGATAGTGGATAATCTCTAATCCTTTATGGTATATTTTTAGGTGTTTATATAGTTGAATCTTCATTAGTTTTGGGACATGTTTTAAAATATTATTTTATGTGTCTATACCATTTATGTGGATCATGGTTTGCAACTTCTTATGGTGTATAGGTATGATTTTTAATAGGTTATTTATGATATGATTATGTTTCTTACAGTATAGAGGGGAAAACTCATATGTCGAATTGTCAACTTTTTTAAATAAAATAATCTATCAACGATCATTTTAACAATTGGCTATTCCATTCAAGCATTTCTAAATATATTTATGTTCTTCTCATCCTCTTTAGTAAGTTTTTTTAATCAATATATGGTTATGGACAATTTACCACTCAAAATATTTTATGACATATTTCTATCATGACAATCCAATGACATAGTTTCTTATGTAACCAATGGTCTCAAAGTGGGATATTTAAGCCTAACTGAAAAAATCCTTTAAAACAAGTACCGAAACATCCTAAATTACATCTACCAATGAAACTACTAAACATCTAGCAAAACGTCTCATTGGCCAAAATTCCCTTAGGGTTTTTCCGGAAAAAAAAACACGATTTTCTGCACTAATTTATTTTTAAACCCTTGTTCTATTTTTTTTCATGACAATTGCGAGACTACAAAGTTCATAACTTTTCATATGCTTCTCAGATTGCTACCAGAACAGTGTAATTGGATAAATCATTTTAAGAGTTTTCTTTTGGTATATTATATGTGGTGTTTCCAATGGATATGCACTCTCAACTCAAGGATATTCTACATATGATTGAAGCTTTCAAAGCCAATATACAAGACCACAGAGATGTTTATCACATTAGTCAATGTTCATTGGCTCTCCTTCAATAGAGATATCTTATGGCATACATCATGAATGAATATCATCAAGAAGTGTATGCTTGGTATGATTTGGAGGATGATTGTGATAAAGGGTCATCAAATAAAAGGTGGAAGTGGTTTTCATTTATGGGATGAAAACCACTTTCATATTTTATTTTATGACTCTAATCCACCTTCTCTAGAGAACATGAGTGTGACACATCAGGATCTAGTTATGATTACCAGTGTCCAATCTGCTTATTCTACAACGATATTGTTCCTTCGATATTTAGCTTTGACCATTTCCCACTATGTGGATGGATATTCTTATTTTGATCCACATAATAGGTGTCAGTATTGGGAGCATCATTATCAGTTGGTTATGGGGTGTCGGTATCTTTCGTCTGGAGTTGACATGAGAAATTGGACATGTAATCCTGGTTTACAATGAAAGTTGGATTACTTCAGCATGGTGGCTTCCATTCCTCAATGGGACCTTGGTTCTCTAGTCTGCTTCAACACTATGGTCCACACTTATCCATGGGACCCTGGTATATGGTTGTACATCAAGCGTTGAATACAACTCTTTCATAAGGGGCATGGAATGTTAGGTAGCTAGAAAGGCAGTGGGGGGGACTAGAGGGCCCATAGTGATAATAGTGAAGGCCATTCAATGTAAGGTGGACTAGTTCCACTATATTATAAATAAGGCCCACTATAGTATTTAGATATAATAAATGGGTAGTTAGATCAAAGATATTATAACACTAGTGTAGATGTGTGTTCATCATGTAGTATTTTGAAATTTTTTAAATATGATAGGAAGGATATGAATTTAAAAATAAAAAAATGAGAAAAAGTTAAAATTTTGAATTTATTTATTTAAATATTATATAAGAGATATGGATTTAAAAATTAAAAATAGAAAAAAGGTTATATATATATATATATATATATATATATATATATATATATATATATATATATATATATATATGGTATTTTAAGAATTAGGTATTTTAAGAATTTCACTTTGTTAGTAAAATTTGAACTTTATTTACAATTATATTTTAGTTTTTATTGTAATGAAAAATAATATTATTTTTATTTTAATATTTTTAAAATATATTTTTTTAATTATTAAAATTGTTTATTTTTATTTATTAATATTTTTATCAAAATATTATATATGATATATATGATTCAGAAATATTATCAATGATTCAGAAATATTATATATGATTCATAAATGATATGATATATCTCGAGTTCATTTCTTTTGAAGAGTTACATAACCTTTTCCCTCTCTTCACATTAACTATTTACTCAATCAACGCACATCCCTATTTATAATATCTCTGCCTAAGTTCAACTAACTATATGTGGACACATAATAGTTATATTCTGGACATATCTCGATGAGATCAAAGTCCAATTAGTTATATGTGGAGACACTTATTTGTAAATTGAGTATGTGGACATATGACCTTTATATTGTGGGCATATCATGACCACGTCAAATTCCAATTGGTTATATGTGGACATACTTATGTATAAATTAATAATATTTCTTGTTTTGTTACGACTAGAAATTTTTAGACAAAATCAAATGGACCAAATCTTCCTTGTTTTATGATGATGTTCAAGGATCATGGTTGATCATTTTAGTGATTAACAAAGGATCTATTTTGTGACTGAATATTCAAAAAAATGATCTCCCAAGAATCTCCTCAAAATGATGCAATTCACATTTAGGTATACAAAGCACCCAATGCGCAGATAGGATTTCTAGACTCAAGTAACAAGTATTCATCCTATTTCACTTTCCTTATAGGACACTCACCATGTTACCCCACAGAATGTGAGTGCACCTTGGTGAATTTCTCACTTGACTACTGAACTTCCACTTGTTCTATCGCATTTCACTACGTTGCTTGTCACACTTTACCTATAGTGCTCTCACCAAGTCGCCCCAATGAACTATGTGTGTGCCTTGGTGGCTTGTTCACTTGACTACTGAACCTCCACTCATTCTTTCATAGTCCACTCTGTCTCTCTTCACACTAACTTCATTTCGTCAGAGTCCACTACATCATTTGTCACACTAGCTCAATGCACCCTGCAGTCATTGCACATCCTTTATCATGTTGCAGCACCAACATATGTTGTTTTGATGCAACACCAACATCTATTACTTCATTTCACAATTAAGGATAGGGAAATATATCGTAGTGTAATCCATTAAATTTTTCTCCATCGTAATTCACTTTTGAATGACATCATGGGTCATCCCCCTATCTATCCAGTTGTAGTTATTTCTTATCACCAAAAACTTCTTCATCTATCGATGATATCTGCAATCAAGTCCTAGCCATTGATTTTCTTCTGGGCCATTGATCCTTTCATCCTTCAATCCTTCTTTGCGATTTTGTTTTCATATTTTCATGACTTCCTCTATCTGTATATGTCATACTTTATGCCATAATGTCGGTTATTGCACACACTTCCGTTTTCATCCTTTCACGACTTCCTTTGCCTGTGCATCGTACTTTATGCCATATTGTCTATTGTTTTTCTATAAATTACCATGTCCATGAACACTTTGACATCAATGATAAAATATGTTAAGAAAACTCTCCCTTTGTCATTTATGGAAACCAAAAGATCCCGCTTCTTTGTTCTAAAATGTGACTGCCAAATAAATGGTTTTTATTATAAGTTTCTGCCCCTTTTAATGTGTGTAGAAAACTCCACCTTTCAATTTTTATCTTCTAAGTTTCCCCACCTTTTTAATGTGCGCAAAAAAATCCCCCTTTCAATGTGTATCAACATCTAGGTTTGTTGGTTTTTGTTTGTTACTCTCCCCCTTTGACAAAAAAGACAAAGAGAGATTTTGTATATTCTCCCCTTGGAAAGAAGGGCCTTTGGAAGGTTGTGATAAAACATGCGCATGGATTCTTTACATGTACAAAACCACCCTGAAACAAAATACCATCAAGAACCATTGCAAACTTCTATTCTATGCATCTCCACAAACACAATCTTCTTTTTATGATTAATGTAGATATTAACAATAAGGTCGCTTAGACCTGATACAAAATCAAATGGGGAAATTGTAGAAGTAGTGAACTTATGCTCATTATTGAAGAAGGGAAGATGAGATCACACCCAACCTGTGTCTAAGAGACTCAAAGGATTTTCTTGGTAATGGCTTAGTAAAAGTATCTGCAATTTTCTCTTTGGAAGGAACATGCTCTGATTTAACCACTTAATCTTGAACTTGTTCTTTGAGAAATTGATATTTGACTTGTATATGCTTACATTTAGAGTGTTGAAAATGGTTTTTGGGGATATTGATAGCACTTGCATTGTCACACATGATGGATATAGGTTGATCACAACTTGGAACTTGAATATCCTTGAGATTTTTTTTCATCCACAACATTTGAGTACAACATGATGATGCAACTATATATTCGACTTCACCTGTAGAGAGGGAAATGGAATTTTGTTTATTGTTGAGCCAGGACACTAAAAACCTACCAAGCAAGAATACACCTCCACTAGCGATTTTTCTATCATCAATAATCCCTTCCCAGTCTCCATTTGTATAAGCTCTAGGAAGGAGGTATGTATCTTTTGGATACCACAAGAAATAATAAACAATGCCTTGCAAGTATCTAAATGTTATTTTAACTGCAAGAACATGAGTATCCTTAGGATTGTATTGAAACCTTCCTATCAAACTCCCTATTTGTATGATTTCAGACCTTGAAGCTATGGTATAGAGTAAGATTCCTATCATAGAAGTGTACATGGTTTGATTTATTTCTAGAGAATCATCATCTTTGTTTAGTTTGCAACTGGTAGTCATAGGAGTTCATACTAGTGCATAGTTTTCCATGCCAAACTTCTTCAATATTTCCTCCGGATATTTACTTTGAGAAATGAAAATTTATCTTTATAATTGATGAATCGGTAGACTAAGAAAGAAGGAGAGTTCCCCTAGCACAGACATATCAAACTCTTGTTGAATTGGAACTCCAAACTTCTTACTCTTTAATTCAATGTTACTACCGAAGATGATATCATCAACATACACTACAATAATTAATAGGTCATATCATTGAGCCTTGATGTATAAATTTCTATCAGTCATTCCCTTTTCAAATCCTTGTTGGTGAAAATACTTGTCTAGTCTATAGTACCAGACTCTTGGGTCCTGTTTTAGCCCATACAGTTCTTTTTTTAATCTGTATACATAATCATTTTTGTCAATTAGATGAAACCCATATGGTTTCTCCAATTAAACTTCTTCCTTTAGGTCACCATTCAAAAATTCCAATTTGGCATCCATCTAATAAACTTTGAATTTTCTGTAGCATGTAAAATCCAAAAACATCCTCATAGCTTCAATTATTGAAACAAGGGAAAATGTTTCTTAGAGGTACACTCCTTCAAATTGAGCATGCCCTTTTCATATCAGTCTAGCCTTGTTTATGACTATTTGTCCATCCTCATTTAACTTGTTTTTGTATACCCATTTAGTTCCAATTACATTCTTGTTATTGGGTCTTGGAACAAGATCCCAAGTCTTATTTGTCTCTATTTAGTCTAGTTCTATATTCTTGGATTTGACTCATTGATCATCCTGATTTGCTTGAAATTTTCTTTGGAGTTCACTCATAGACAATATAGCGAAATTTTTACAGCTAGACGTACCTATAAGTTTCCTTAGAGTTTATACACCTACTTCCTTGTTTCCAAGAATTTGACTTTCTGGATGATATTTTTGAACATACCTTGAGGACATATTTGATTGTGGCATTTGCATTATCTCCTCTTCCTCTAAATCCTCTTGTTCCTGATGCTTTTTCATTATATCACCTTGTGGTTCATTGATGATTGGGTCATCATATGAGTCATCATGGTGCTGGTGTTTTACTAGATGAAGTGGTCCTTCATCTCCTTTCACATATATAGTCTCAACTATCTTGTGGAGTCTTTTCGTGTAGCACTTGTACCCTTTGCCTCTCGAGGAGTATCCTAACAAAATAGCTTCACTATCTTTAGAATAGAACTTATTCAAGTTGTATTCATTTATTTTAATGTAGCATTTGATTCCAAATATGTTGAAGTGTTTTATTGATGATGTTGTGGCATGCCATAACTCATAAGGGATATTATTATTGTTTACTCTTATGTGAGATTTATTGAGAATGTTGAGAACAGTTTGAACAACCTCTCCCCAAAAGGTATTGGGTACTTTTGATTCCTCAAGCATGGCCCTGGATATTTCTTGAACTATTATGTTCATCCTTTCTACAACTCCATTCTGCTCATGGGTTCCTGCAATAGAAAATTGTCTCTTGATCCCATGCTTTTCACAATAACTGTTGAATTCATCATATGTGAATTCTCCTCCTCTTTTGACCTTAGGCACTTGATTTTTAAGTCCATTTCATTTTCT
The DNA here is from genome assembly GCA_009831015.1 of Picea engelmannii. NCBI lineage: Eukaryota > Viridiplantae > Streptophyta > Pinopsida > Pinales > Pinaceae > Picea > Picea engelmannii. The sequence continues at coordinate 499,576 of ML778070.1, forward strand.
ACCTGCGCTTTGAATATTTAAAATTTTTCAAAAGTCTCAAATTTATGGTTCACCAATCCAACCCAAATCATCTTGGTATAGTCATCAATGAGCAACATGAAATATTTTTCACCTAGTGGTGATTGTGTACTAGTAGGACCATAGATATTTGTATGGATCAACTCAAGAGGTTGACCGGTGGAGTGTAACATAGCCAAACACACCAAATTATTATTATTATTATTTTTCTATTATCATGTGACACATGATATCTTTATTATCACTATTATTCTTATTGTATTCCACTCAACTTTGAAAAATACTACTCTTTAATTATGTTATATTCATTGGTTTTTTTTCAGGTTAATGGATAAAATAATGGACTATCCATTAACATTTATCTTTCAATCAACTCTCGTTAGCCTCCTCAAGTAACTATAGCTTCATAGGTATATAAGTTCATCATGTTTGTTGAATGTTAAAATCATGATATTGTGTATGGTAACGTAACAAAGAACTCCTACTCTTTCTATTCCATACAATTGATAATTGCCTCACAACTTATATGTCAATCCAATGATTGATCTAAACATGTTTATATACGAGAATTCATATTAAATATGGTTCTTTTAACTTCTATACTTGTTCCTTTCCAATCATTAATGCTTCTTGATGAGTTGGGGTGGTCTTCTATGTAATACCCCAAGGTCGAGCCCCAGTGGTAATTATGAATGTAATGATGTTTATAGGCTGGTGAGCTAAGTAATTATAAGCTGGTAGGATTATGTGTTTATTAGGCCAGAGACCCTAGATGCTAAGGCCAATGGGCCTGATTTTGTATATGTAATTATGCATATTATTAATAAAAATATATCACTGCGTGTAGACCAACCACAAAGCAAGCTTTCTGGGGGACTAAACTCCACTGGGTAGGGAAATGGATGGGGCTGAGAGGCTAGTAAAGAGAGGATAATATTGAGGGCTTAAACCAAGGGAATATTATAATTTATTTCCTTAAAATACTAAAGTTGGGAAATAAATCGAGTTATCCTAGGTTCCTTTAGGGAGAGGAATGAGTTCCAAGTGGGGGGGAACGTGCTCCTAGAAGCCACGTGTCATCCAAAACAAATGCATGTTTATGGGGGGAAGATTCTCACCATTCAAACCAGGATGGCCATCCATTACCCCAATTGAGAAGAACACCCAACAAGCACACAGTAACCTTGGAACGTCATTGTGTAATTACTGAAACACCCTGAACCTCTGTAACAATCCAAATTGTTACCCTCGCTGCACCTGTACCCTGGGGGTTGTCTGTGTATTGTCATATCAATATCATTCCCCACACCTAGTTTCTATTGATTCCATCACCATGCATGTGTGTTGAGGAGTGGGAGTGAAGAAGCGAGTTGTCGGGCCCGTGGATAGAAGAAGCAAGTTGTCAGACCTGTGAGAAACTCTCTCCAAGTGAGAGAGTGTGTTGGGGAAGTGATTTCTCCTGGAGGGAGTCCAGTAGCAGCTACAGAGATCTGATAATTCCTGATCTAGCCTGTTGTTGAAGCCCTAGAAAGGGAGGTGTAGCAGTCGATGGATTGTGTGAAAGTGAAGGTGTACACTCTTGAGGTCGGAGAGGCATGTGGGGAATGAGAGACTGTGATTTGTGGGCATAAGTGGATCCTTGGAGGAAATCCTTCTTGTTGTACTGTGAAACTTCATGTTGTCCCTGCCTAGCCTAGTAATCCCTTGCCCGATGGATTTTAGTCTCAACTCGGGGGTGACCCACTACAGAGAGTCATGAGAAGCGTGTTATAAGGCTGGGAGGTTTGTGGAAACTCTTTACTAAGTTGGTGTAATTCAATTAAAATATAAGTACCAATTCTTTGTTCATTTACATGTGTATTTGTAGATGCTATAATGATGAGTATTGCATGTATATTTTTTTATATTTATGGGTTTTTCGTGTGAATACTGTATGTATGATTTTACTATTATTTCTACATTATGTTGTGTGATATCATAATGTAAATCATTTGTTAATTTGTATGTGTTACTATCGCTTTCCCATAAATCTATGTATGAACAAATATTTTATGGTTGGTTAAAATTGCATTGTGTGTGTGTGTGTGTGTGTGTGTGTGTGTGTGTGTGTGTGTGTGTGTGTGTGTGTGTGTGTGTGTGCACATGTATATTTGAGAATCAAAGAATTTTATGGAGTAGCATGGCCTGACCTGGGTGGTTGGTGATGTTACAAATTCGTATCAGAGAAGAGAAGAAAGGGTACAATAGATAGGTAGCGTTTCCCACCTTGTTGGTGGCTGGGGATGTTACAAATTAGTATCAGAGCCATGGTTACAGCACTGAGCCTGGATGGGCCATGTAAGTGGTTAATGAAACAAAGGTTTAAAGTGAATTGTTTTCGAAACAAAGAAAATATGTGTTAAGAGCATCCTTGGGTTCCAAGAGAATACCCGGGTCATGTTATAAATCTCATGAGGTATAATGTTTTATGAAATAGAAATAGAGAAATAAGCTACAAAAACCATTGTGTTGGGCCACAAGGTTTGAATTTGGGCCGTAGGATCTATTTGGGAGAAGGCAGACCATTCACTATTGTCAGATCTAGAAAAAGGTGCATGAAAGTTAACCCGTAAGTGCTTCAAACTTCGTGACTTCAACAAAATTTATGTGTGATAGAGAAGAAGGGGTTGAAGCTCGAATTTACAAAGTCCCAGAGTGGATATACTTTCTAGATCTAGGGATAAGTGTTATTGTTGGATTTCACCAAGGATAGATAAGAGGTGTTAGATCAAGCCAATAGAAGAAGGTAAGGAAGAACGATGAAAAACAAATCTCAACCATCAGATCTATGTGCGGGTGATTGTGAGTCGTAGATATCATAGCAGTTCAGGAGTTTAACATTCGAGAGAAACAAAGTATGCTAAGGAGAAAAGTATTGAAGTCTCAAAGTTCGTAGTTAATCTGGATCGTTCATAAAAAAGGGGAACGTGTCGGCATATTGACTTGCTCGAGCGTTTGTTGTTCAATAAAAACAAAGTGTGCTAAGGATAAAACTCCCGAAGTCCTAAGTTCGGAGTTCATCCAGACCATTCATAAAAGGGACACATGTCAGAAGATCAAATTGTTCAGGAGTTCAACATTTGAGAGAATTGGAGTGTGCTAGTGTGAAAAGTCCTGAAGCCCGAAGTCCCAAAGCCAAAGAACAAAAGTGACATGGAATTATGATGTTGTCGGTGGCGATGTAGATATTTCCTAGACATGCCACATGCCACCACCCTAATTTTTGATAGCTGCACGATGTGGACCCCATAAAGTAAAGTAATTCGAAAGTTTGGAGTTCAGGATGTTTGAGGAATGCATGTGTAAAATATTCTGAAGCTTGAAGTCCCAAAGTGATGTGGCATGTTGATGTCACCCTAGATGACGTGTCCACATAGGTTGCATGACATGTGGAAGTGATTCATGTACTTTCAAATATTGAAATGTCAGTTAGAATGTGACATGTGTCACCCATCTGATTGGGAAACATGTCTGCCTCTATTATTTCACCAAGTGGCACTCCTTTCGAGCATGGCTAATGGGGCCATGATGATACATAAAGTAGTTAAAACCTTGGTGAATAATTTAACCATATTAGGCCCACGATAACTTGACCCCATTAGACGCGTGGCACTAGATCGAGAAGTCTGGAGACTTGGTACTTCGAAGGAAAGTTGTTACAGTTAGAATTGAGAAGAGAAATCATTGAAGTCCCGTAGCACCGAAGTTACATGACATGAAAACGTCACCACGGGTGACATGGAAGTATTCTAAGATTCGCGGTTCAGGATTTTTGTGGTGTGCAAATGTGAAATCCTTTGAAGTCTCAGAACCCCGAAGCTCCGAAGTCCTGGAGCCCTAAAGTACGGAGGGTCAGATTTAATATCGACCGTTGATTGGAAAATGACACTAGGCAACAGATCCAACAATCTGGATACTTGGAACTCCAGAAGGATTGAGAGTATGGACATTCTAGAACTCTCGAATCCCAGTGTTTAGTAGTAAATATCAGCCGTAGGATGTTGGGAATCTGTGGACCATTGATCCACCCCACTTTACAAGTTCACCAATTTGGCACTCTAGGAGATTTGTTCTAATGTGCAGAAAGGGAAACATCCAAACCTACGAACTCCATAGTTTTCAAGGCTCACTTCTTCATAGCCGTGGTCACATGCAAGTTAAGGGATGAAGAAAAAGGGGCTAGCACCTGAAAGTGAATTGTATAATAGAGCAGGGCTCGGAGATAGAGCTCTGGGGGCTCGGAGATAGAGCTGTGGGGATTCTTCATTGACTAAGAACCACAGAAAATGGAGTCTGGTATTATTTTGTTGAATCAAATTGTTTAAGTTCTTTTAGAGAATTATTAAGTGACGCAGCACCCCTACCTCAACAGGTTCTTATTGAACTCCTAGTCTTTAGATCCTCCAATTTCTCTGAGCCAAAATGGATCTCTAGTTCCCACTGCAACCTTCACATACATATAACCACGGGTCCTTCTAGAAGTCACACCCACATGAACAAACACTGGGCATGAACCTCCCTTTCCACGTGACCACTAGCGCAATCACTCAGTGAACCTGAAAAGGTATTTCGGATTTCGCAACCTCGTGATTTCTATTACGAGTCCCCCTAACTCCTTCAATCCTCGAAACCCTAAAAAGCGATAACAGGTCTTTAGCTCCTCCCTTAAATTCTCCTTATGTGACCCTCAACTGTGACCTGGGGCCCAACCTCCAAGCGCGTTAGGATTTCGCGACTCATGAGTTCATGATGAAACTCTGCTCCTTTTCTCTTAAGTTTGAAATCATGAATTCCTCTCCTCAGATCAACAGTCTAGATTCTTCCATGATCTGATGGTCCATATTTCATCAGGATTTCGTGTATCGGGATTTTCCAAAAACAACTTTCTCCACACTCCAACTCCCGAAATGCCAAAATTCAAAACCACAAGATCAACAGCTCTGGTTGATCCAGATCTAATGGCTGCTAATTCTTTCGAGCGTGCAAGTTTTGAAAGACACTCAGCTTTAATTTCTCTCTGTTGATCCACTCGATCCAACGGTCCACTAAAAATCAGTGGTTCTCCCTCCGAGAAACTTCAATCGTCCTTTCAAATTTTTGATAACTCCCTGCCAAATAGATTGGCGTCTTTCCTCCTAAGCTTGATTTCTGCAAGGTAACCTCAAACCTCATCTTTTATTATAACCCTTTGAAGAATCTATCCCTCCTAAGCTTGATGCTTGTTGCAAAATCCATAACATTGAAACAAATGCATAACATAGTATATAAGAAAATTATAAACATACCATTCAATAGATGCAAACAGTAATCACAACAACACCATAAAATAAAGTCAAATCATTCTTATATTAACTCAAGTTCTTTTGTACATGGGTTCAATAGCAACAACTATTTGCTTATACAACTTCTATAGTCTTTGTTCTTCTCTACTCTCCTACTCTCTTTCTCTACAACTCTTACAATTGATAATAATGATACAATACAAACATATGAGGGATCTTTCTCAAGTTTTCCCTCCTACAACTCTAAGCTATCTAATTAGAATTAAAGCCTACATCTACTTTACATTGATTACATTAAATGCCTACAACCGAAAGATGAGAGCAAATGCTCAAGATCTTCATTACAATCCCCAAATCATTTAAGAGCACTTATGTCTCTCCAGATATTACATTAATGCTTCATCCTTTCAAATTCAAAATATCTTCAAAATGTGCACTGGTGCATATCCAACTGTCATCCACTTGCGCTTGCTTGCAATGCTCCTGTATCATACTCCTTTGGCTGAAATATTCATGGATTCCTATCCATGAGCTCCTGCATCATCTATCCATGTTTCTGGATATTTGTTTCACTTTCCCAACTGGCATCCTCAATCGAGTGTCCTTTCCATTTTACCAAATAGTCAAAATAGGTCTTTCTCTGGTTTTTCTTGTTAACTCTTTGATCAATGATCTTTTCCATCAGCGAATTTTCAGCTATAGGAATCTGTATGACCCACTGAAATTCCTTTTGATTCTCTTCTCCTCCTACTTCACCTTCTATATAAGGATACAAATATTCTTTTTTGAATATGGGTGATATTCCCACACCATACGACAATTCTATCTCATAAGCATTTGCCTCAAATTTTCGTAAAATCTTACACGGCCCTATATTTTTCGTCTTTAGATTATTATATGTTCCCCTTCGGAACCTTTCTTTTCTTAGATGTGCTAATAATAAGTCTCCCACTTCGAATTGAAGCTCTCTTCTGTGTTGATTTGATCTTCACTTGTATTCGTAGTTGGAACTTTGCCACCGCTCTTAAATCCTATTATGGAGCTCTTGCATCTCTACTACAAATTCCTCTACTCCAACACTTTTGAGCTCATTCTTCTCCAATTTTATCAACTCATATACTCTTGTTAGCTTCATTCCATATATTATCTGGAATAGGCTATGTCATGTGCTTCTATTAGGTGAGTCATTATATGAAAATTCCACTTGTGGTAGAATCTGATCCCACTGACTATGATGTTCAGCTATTAAACTCCTCAATAAGTCCCCCAAACTTTGATTTACTATATCAGTATGTCGATTTGTATGAGAGTGATACGATGAGCTAAAATATAAATCTGTCCCAAGCTTTTTCCATAGTGTCCTCCAAAAGTGACCAACAAATTTTGTATCCATGTCCGAAACAATACTCTTGGGTAAGCTATGAAGTTGAACAACTTCTTTGAAAAACATATTTGCAATGTGTGTTGCCTCACTGGTTTTCTGACATGGAATGAAATGTGTCATTTTTTAGAATTGGATGACCACCACAAATATGGAATCACAACCCCTCTGTGTCATCGACAATGCCAACACAAAATCCATGCTTATCACGTCCCACAACCTCTCTGGTACAGGAAATTATTGATACAATCCTATATTTTGTTTTTTCCCCTTTGCGTGATGGAAAATTCTACATCTATTGACAAACTTCTTGAAATATGTCCTCACTCCTAGCCAATAATATAAACTATTCAGTTGCGCAAACGTTTTGTCATGGCAAAAATTTCTAGCCAATCCCCCACTATGTTTATCCTTCAAAAGGTTTTTTCTCATAGAATTCTTCGGGATACACAATTGATTTCCTTTGAATAGCAGTCCATCCTGAATCAAGTATTCAATCGAATGGCTTCTATCTCTTAAAACAATATTCTCACATGCTCCATAAGCATCCTTGAAATCTAAATCATATCTGTACATATCCCTAAGGCTATCAAAACCTAAGGTCTTCAAACGAAACTCCTACAGAATCAAACATTTCCCGCTCAATGCATCAAAAACCTTGTTAGCAGTTCCATAAATGTGCTTTATAACAAAAGTAAAGTCCTGCATAAATTCAACCCATTTTTCATGTTTCTGGTTCAATTTTTTCCATCTGGTTACAAATTGTAAAGCATGGTTATCGATATAAAAAATGAACTCCTTTGGAACCAAGTAGTGCCTCCATTTCTTTAGCGCCTGTATGATTGCATTAAACTCCTTATCATATGTGGAATATTTCATCTTGGTATCGTTCATCTTCTCATTGAAGTATGCAACTGGTCTACTGTCTTAAACTAAGACTGCTCCAACCGCAAATCCACTTGTGTCACATGTCACTTGAAATGTTTTTCTGAAATCTGGCGGAACCAAAACCGGTTGTTCAATTATCTTCCCTTTCAACAACTTGAAACTTCTTTTTTCCTCCTTTGTCCAATGAAAATATTTATGTCTTTTCTTGGCTGCATCCATCATTGATGCAGTAATCCCACTAAAATTTGTAAAGAACTTCCTGTAAAAACTGGCTAATCCATGGAATCTTCTAACTTCAAATATTTTCCGGGGTGACAACCATTCTTTGATAACTTTTACATTCTTCGGATACATCTTCAACTCATTCGAAGAGATCACAAAACCCAAATAAATGAGTTATTTCTTCATGAAAGACGAATTCTTCATATTTACCAGCAACTTGTCTTGCTGGAACCTCCTCATTACTGAAGCTAAATGTCTCAAATGTTCCTCTTCAGTCTTATTGAAGATCACTATATCATCACGATACAAAATTACAAATTTTGCAATGAAATCTTTCAAGACTTCATTCGCTAATATCATGAAAGTACTTGGTGCATTCGCCAAACCAAAGGGCATGACAAGACACTCATATAGTCCTTCATTTGTCTTGAATATTATCTTCGATTCGTCACCTTCCCTCATTCTAATCTGATCATATCCTCTTTTCAAATCAATTTAAAAAAAAAAAAGTGTCCCACTCAATCAATCCATCAAGTCATCCATCTTGGGTAAAGGAAATCTATACTTGATGGTGATTTTGTTCATATCCCTTGAGTCTGTACACATTATCCATCCACCATCCTTCTTTAGACTTAACTTTGTTGGCACAACACATGGACTCAATCTTTCTCTAATCAACCCTTTGTCTATCAACTCTTGGACTTGCTTCTTAACTTCTTCATTCTCCTGTGGCATCAATATGTATACTACTTTGTTTGGTAAACTCTCTCCTTGTATAAGGTCAATGTGATGGCTTATACTCCTGATGGGCGACAACGAACAAGGTAAATCGTCCACCACTATATCAGCAAAATCCTCGAGCAGTTCCTGAATTTCCTCAGGTAGATCATCTATTTAAGTACTGGTCAATCCCAATTTCTTCTCCCAATTCTCCCACGCACTCGCCAACCCAGTCCCCCCCAGACCTACTACAATGCACCCAATCCCAAGGTGATGGCTATGAAGCTAGCCATGGCTCAGAACAACGACCTCACTCCTGCGTCAACTCAACATATGAACTACAAGCAGGACTTGCAATGCTACAAGGCCTAGTGTTTGATTTACGATGAGACCTGGATGACCTAAGGTTTTGTATGGAGATTCTGGATGGGAAAGAAATGCAATTCCTGCAATTTCTTTCAGCATTGTAGGGTGGTTTCCACCCTTCAGCTGGAGAATCACATGAAAAAGAGGTTGAGCCATCGATCCTGGCACCAACTCTGCATGGATCTACAGAGGACGTGGCACTAGTTGAGGAGGAAGATGCGACAACAGTAGAGGAGGAAGAAATACCATTCGAGGACCCATCACCCGATGCCACCTCCATGGATGCATGGCCACACTACAACACTACCACCGGACATGCACAAGTGTCTCTTTTATTTTTCTCGATTGGCAGGAAGTATAACTTTTATTTTTCCACATATATGCCATAGCAATATTTTGTCTATGTTAATTACTGTCAATGTTAGTAGAAAGGTAAATATGGTCACCCCTAGGGGGCTATAATTTTTTTGGTTTTAGGACTTGTCATGACTATAAGTTTTCATTTTAAGACTTGAACCCTAGACCCGTTCAGCTGGCTGAGTTGGTTTCTGTAACACCCTGTTTCCCCCAAACTTGTAAGTAATCCTAATATAGGAATTACCATGCTAAAGCATGATGAAACTATGAATGAATGATGTGAGTTGGACTTATGAGGAAGGTCGATGAATGTAAATAAAATTATGAAATTATATTCCAAGACTGCTGAGAGGGGATGTGCGGAAAAGAGACCACGATGGTGGTAGAGGGAACCTTGAAAAAGGGGCGTTAACTTCCGCCGAGAATTTAATACCGTATTTGGACTCCACTGGCCCGGAGAACCAAAAGCGGCTCGCTAGCCCTGAAATAAATGCCTTGCAGGCTGGTAGATTGATGGCTTGATGAGGGATGGGGAGGTGAACTGCCTATCCGTAGAGCCATCATAAATGACCAGCGCAAGGGTAATCGTGCCACAGGCAACCTCGGGAGAGGATAAGGTGTATGGCTGAAACGATTGGAAGGGGGCGGAGGCAAGGGGAACTCTGGCAGTTCTATGCAGAGGGAGTGACTGCAGAGAGGAGGGGATTGCAACCTTCGCTCCTGGGCACTGGCAGACAGAGAGATGCAGGTCTCAGGACATCGTGGTCTTAACTCGGGGGTGGCTAGTGGTAAATCCATTAGGAGTCACTACGCCTACGGTTGGGTGGAAACGAGCACCCCTCTCAGCAGTCACTTCCATTGCTGAACTTACTCCTGATAAGTGTTTTTCTCATATTGCATCTTGAATTTATATGCTATCACATATGTTCATAGACTTGTGGAATTGTACATGTTTTCCTGAGTAGGAATGTCTGTGTAGTAATTGATGATAAGGATTAGATATTAGCTCATAGAACGGTGAAATTGTGAAGGATTGCAGCACGAGAGTGTTCGTGTAATGTTTGATATGAATAAGTTGATATATGCTTAACACCGAGGAAACCGTGCTTGACTTACGCTGATAAATGAATCTAATCATGCCCATCCGTTCTCGGGAAACTGTCTCCCTTTATCTGCTTCTGGGAATGCCCCGGTAGGGATCTCTTCACATAGATTTTCTCCTTGGAAAGGTTCACTAAGAACCCATAACAAGGACTCGAATGCACAGGCCTTATTAATCCTGCACGAGGAGGAACGATTCTATTGATGTTCCAAGATAGTAGTGTTGTGAGGAGTGATAAGTCGACGGATGAGATCTCGTCGGGTGAACCATAGTCATTCACGACCATTAGATTGACGAAAGTAATGCAGGCATTACATGCCTTGCCCTCTCTCATCATGAGCAACGAGAAATTGGGATCGTAAACTCGAAAGACCCAAAAGAATGAATATCGACCGTTAGATCTCGGTCGAATTACCCGTCATCCGTTGGGTTTGGAGAAGTTGCGCAGGGGTTAAGCGCAGGGGTAGGCATGTGAGAAAGAGATCTGAGCCATCAGATCTGGAGCAGAAATCCTGTAAGCCATTGATCTCGGGAGGACACGTGTCAACATCCCGGAGAAGTCATCGGGACAACAGGGTTATCGGGGTTTTTTCGAGTCTGAGAATCGAGGCCTTGTGGTTCTCGAAATCCCGAGAACATATCCTAACCGTTGATCTCGTCCAGACACATGTCAGCGTTCGGGGGAGCCGTCGAGATTTCTCCCATCTGAGAATTTAGGAGTGTAGAACCGTTGCAATAGGAAGTCGCGATTCGTGATTTACCGATAAGATCTGAGTCGTCCATCTGAGGGACATGTGTCGGAGATCAAGGCACTATCGGAGTTTGGCCCATCGGAAAATCGGAGTTCTCGAGGCCATGAGGACCAAGACATCATGAGTCCCGAAACCCCGAGAATCAATCCGGGCCATTCATCTGCGAGGACAGGTGGCAAGGGATTGGGCGTCGTCGGAGTTTTGTTCATCGAAAGATTTTGATGGTAAGGACTTTGTGCAATAGGAAATCGCGATCCGCGATTTCCCGATGAGATAAACACCGTCCAAACAGCAGGGACACGTGGCGAGAGATCCCAGAAAGTCGGAGTTCGGAAAGTCGGGAATCGATGTATCGGGGATTTCAAGGACGTGAAACCCTTACATTACAAAACCACGATATGCGAAATCCCGATACCATCATGAGCCGTTGATACAAGGGACACATGGAAAAGGATCCCGAAGAGTCGGAGATCGGGAATCGGGGTTCCCGAAGACAAGAGATTTGTGCACAAGGAAATCGCGATACGCGATTCTCCGATACAATTAGGACCGTCCATCATTTGAGGGACGTGTGTCAGTGGATCTAACATAGTCGGGGTTCGACATATTGGGGTTTTCGAATGCAAGGAACTCTTGCCATACGAAATCGCGAACCGCGAAACCCCGATGAGTGGGAGCCAGCTGTCAAGCCCATTAGCAGAGGAGGACAGAGTTGTAGGGAGGACGCGTGTCAAACACCCGGAGAGAATCGAGAATCGGGATACTACGGGTCCCGTGGACGTGGGTCTTGTGATATGGGAAACCCCGTAGCCCCGACGGGGATAAGGTAGTGGTCACGGAGTTGGTCATGTGGACCAGGGACTAAACCAGTGAGGTTAGCGTGATCAGAAAGGCGCGTCGCGAATCGGGAATTCGCAATTCCCGTGGACATGTGTTTTGTGTCATCACAAATGCCGAAATCCCGATGGGAGGTTATACGGCGGTGGTCCTATGGTAAATGGTCACATGGGCTATTGTATAGCCTGGAGGGCTAATGCATTAGGGGCATATCAGGGATCAGAGAGTCGCGAGTTCAGAGGACTCGTGAATTACGACATCGGAAATCCTGAAACTCCGATAGGAGTAGCCCCGAAAGAAGGTAAGACCACGGTCGTAAAGGCAGTGAATCCCAGGCTTGGCCTAGAGAGCTAATGCATAAGGAGCGCATTGGAATTAAGAGGATCATGAGTTATGGGGGTGAATGAATTTTGACATTAGAAACCCGAATCCCAATATTGAACCAGGGATTGGCATTCTGCAAGTATAGGTTTCTGGAGATTTTTCATTTGTGGGAGATTAACCCAAAAATTTTTAATTTACGATAGTGGGTGTGTTACAAAGTGGTATCAGAGCATGGTTACAACACTGGCCTGCTTGGTCTCAGGCACGGGTCGTGTTAGAAGATATTGTTATCTGCGTTTCTCTTTAAGGAGAAGGACTGCAGAATGAAACTATAATTTGGAAACTTCTATAACCCCTCTGCTAAAATGGCAACTACTCTTATAGGATTAGAGATGCACTGATCGTTATCACTGATAAGATTTGAGTGCGAATGACAGAGGTAGAATAAATTGTGCTATGAAGCTGCACGAGCCGGAAAAAGGACATGAACTAAGTTGTTCTGCTTTAATGTAACAATGGCTACCTACTAAAGTAGGCAGAGTCTCTTGCGATTAAGATGGCTAGTTAGGTAAGGATTAGTACCCAAAGGAAGAACCCCTCCATGGTTTGGGAAATCTGGTAAGGACTGGTAGGATCCTTAGAAAGCTATGACCATTGTGTTATTAAGAAACTAAACCCTGAACATATAATTCCTCATGAATGAGAGGACTAGTGAAAATATGTAAGGTCAAATTTATCTAACCTATAATGGTTAGAACCGACAATGAGGATACCCTGTTTGAGGAGTCCTTTGGGACTATTTCTACTTCCCAAGAGTGACCCTTGTTGGTCGTTTCCATGAAGGAGGATAACACCCATAGGAGTTAGGACTGTGAGATTAGTCCTGTAAGTAACTTAAAATCTCAGAAAACATAGCAATGAGAAATTCGCGAAAGGATCATAGCAGATGATCAAGGAGTGAATTGGACCATTGATCGTCCAGAGAAAATTTCGCAATTCTGGAGGCCAAAGGATTTGAGGTTATCCATAATAGAAATCCTGAAGTCATGAAATGCGAAATCGCGACATAATCACAACCGTCGGTGGTCGCGTGAGGAGAGGGTGTAAGCCAGTATGATGAATAGTGCATGAGTTTAATGCACCGAGGAGCTTCCTATTAAGAAGCCTGATACTCATACCAATGGGGTATGAATGATATATAGAACGTGCAAGTAATGC
>ML778071.1:0-145597 GCA_009831015.1 Picea engelmannii
TGATGCGCTACCACTCGAAGGGGTACCAACAGGGGTTACAAGGGTGGCCAACAGATGTGTGCTTAAGAACCACTTGTATTTCCTACGTGTATGAATCCCTCAACCGCGGGTTTATGCGTGTAACGACAGATCTCTATGGCTTAAAGACGCCGGAATACATCTCTACCCTGGAAAAAAAAATACCCACAATTTATGCCAAGGAAAGTGCTCTGATACCACTTGCAAGATACCAGATATATAAAATATGCAGAACAGAAATGAAATGCTAGAAATGACAGAATAGCAGTAAAATATCCAGCATAATCTTCACATTACACATAAATGATATACGAAATAGCAACAGAAACAACACTTTGATTAGATAGCAATGTTCACAGGCCTCTTCGAGGGGGCAACCTCCAGTCGAGCAGCGCTCTGTTACAATAATCTCCCAGCTAGGGTTCACATACCCTCGCCCCTTATTTATACTAAATATGTCTATTAAGAGAAGCATCTAGAGGAAGATACTTCTAGAAGCGGAAGCTTCTATTAGGTCTTCTTACATCCGCCTTATTCTATTTTATTGAAAGGTCTTATTAATATTGACCTTTATTACATCCGAATACATTGATCTACCTATGTGCGGGTTAGGACCTTAACAATTTAATCATGGATATAGGGAGTAATAAAATGGAATTAGCGCTAGAAGACATGGTTGCATCTCTATTGTCAGAAGAAATTATAAGGAAGAACATGGAAGGATCGAGCAAAGATGATTTAGTGGTGAGAGGTTGACTAGTTGACATAGATAAAGGAAAATTCTCCGGTAGAAATTCTAAGCCGAAGGGTTGATCTAAATCCCTTGTTCAGGCGATGAGAAGATGTTTGAAATGCGATAAATTTGGGCATTACAAAAGGGACTGCAAGTTGAAGGAAATGGAAGTTGGTACATGATTCGATGAGAAGCACTCGACTGAGAGAAAGATGACTCCAGATAAGGGAGGCGATGTGTACCTAACGTCGACTAGTACATAGTCGAATCTAGATGTTTGGTTGATTGACTCAGGAGCATCATATCATATGACACCACATAGAGAATAGTTTTGCGAATATGAAAAATATGAAGGAGGATAAGTGTTTTTTGGGGACGACTCGACAACAAAAATTGTCGAACGAGGAAAAGTTTGAATGATACTACATGATGGGAGGAGAACCCTTCCAAGTGTGGTACACATTCCAGGTTTGGAAATAAACTTGATATATGTCAGCAAGATGAGTGATGCAGTGATGCACACTCTATTTCAGAAGGATTCGTGCAAGATGGTTAGAGGTGTGATGGTCTTAATGAAAGGAGTTTGAATCGGAACCCTATACAAGTTACTAGGGAGTGTCGACTCGACCGAATGCAGCAACATCATTGTTCTTGAAGTTGACTTGACTCAACTCAGGTTCAGTCGATTCAAACCAACTCGACAAGTCATCATAAAGTTGACCTGACCATGTTATGGAACGAGAGGATGGGACACAATGGAGAGAAAGGACTTCGAGATATGCATAACAAAGGTATGGTCGAAGATTTTCCTGAATGTAATTTAGAAGTCAACTTTTGTGAACATTGTATATATGGAAAACAAAGTCAGGTGAGGTTTCCATCTGGAGCGACAAGGGAAAATGGGATTCTATAATTGGTTCATAATGATGTGTTTGGCCCCATTTTAGTGCCTTCACTTGGTGGATCTCTGTATTATGTATGCTTCATAAATGATTTTTCTAGGAAGACATGGATATATTTCTTGAGGAAGAAATTAAAGGTTTTCGATAAATTTAAAGAGTTTAAATATCTTGTAGAAAACTAGACATATAAGAATATTAAGGTGTTGAGAACTAACAACGGTGGTGAATTATATGGAAAATAATTTGATCAATTATGCAAGCAGTGTGGCATAGCAAGAAAAAATAACACACCATATACCCCAATTAAAAAATGGAGTTGCCGAGAGAATGAACAGAACATTGATGGGCAAGGAAAGGAGCATGCTCACTAGTGTTGGGCTCGCACAAGAATTATGGGCGAAATCATTCAACACTGCAAAATATCTGGTGAATATGTCTCATTCCTCGACGCTAGTCGACACGACTCCACATGAGGTATGGTCGGGTAATAATCCTTCAGTTTCACATCTCAAAGTATTTAGTTTTGATGCATTTATGCATGTTCCCAAGGAAAAGAGGAGAAAGTTGTACAAGAAGGAAGTCAAATGTATTTTCATTGGATACAAAGAAGGAATTAAAGGATATAAGCTTTGGGATCCTGCATCAAGGAAAATAGTGTACAGTCGAGATGTGGTCTTCAGGAAAATCAGAAGTAAGTCTGAGCTTGAAGAAATTGTTCATACCGAGAATAATCCAGAGAAGTTGTGGTTTAAACTCGGGAATGTAGAAGATGATTCAGATTAGTCAAATGAATCAGAAGAAGAGGTGGAAAAATCAACCCCGGTTGTATGGAGGTCCGAAAGAGTAAGAAAACCAGTCGAAAGGTATAGTTCTCCTAACTTTCGTTCTGCATTCGTGTTCACTTCCACTGACGATGAGCCCAAGTCAGTCGAGGAGACAGTCGACTCAGCAAAGGGAAAAC
The DNA here is from genome assembly GCA_009831015.1 of Picea engelmannii. Lineage (NCBI taxonomy): Eukaryota > Viridiplantae > Streptophyta > Pinopsida > Pinales > Pinaceae > Picea > Picea engelmannii. The sequence continues at coordinate 2,615 of ML778071.1, forward strand.
TCTGGAACGAATCTATGGTCAAAGAGATGGAATCATTGCACAAGAATGAGACATGGGAATTAATCCAGTTACCTAGTGGAATAAATCCTATCAGTAGAAAATGAGTATTCAAGAAGAATATGAATGCAACGGGTCAAGTAGAGAAATTCAAATCTCGAATGGCAGCGAAAGGATATTCCCAAGTCAAAGGAGTTGAATTCGGTGAGATTTTTTCCCCTATTGAAAAATTAACTTCCATTAGAGTATTAATGTCTCTAGCGGTAGCATTTGATCTAGAAATATAAAAGATTGATGTGAAGACAATGTTCCTACATGGAGACCTAGAAGAGAAAATCTACATGAAACAACCTGAAGGGTTTGTAGTAAAGGGAAAGAAATATTTGGTGTGAAAAATGAAAAGATCCATTTATGGTCTAAAGAAATCACCAAGGATATGGTACCAAAATTTCAACACATACATCCTTAGTTTGGGGTTTCTGACAAGAAAAGTTGACCACTGCATATATTCCAAATAATAAGGTGGGTGTTTCATATATGTAGCATTGTATGCCGATGACATGTTTTTTATTGGAAACATCATGGAATCGATAAAGGAGGTGAAGAAGCAGCTATCCTCCAAGTTCTAAATGAAGGATCTTGGTGCAATGAACTTCATTCTGGGAATGGAGATCAAGAGAGATTGAGCAGATAGAAATATCTTGTTGAACCCAACGAAGTATATTGAAACAATTTGAAATGCTTCAACATGCAAGATTGCAAACCTATGAAGGTGCCAATTCATGTGGGAGAAAGGATAATTGTTGAACAATGTCCAAGGAAATGGGAGGAAATAGAGGACATGGAATGTGTTCCCTATGTAAGTGTTGTTGGTAGTCTAATGTATGCGATGGTATGCACTCAACCAAACATTTTCCATGCAGTGGGAGTGATGAGAAAATACATGTTGACACCTAGGAAGGACCACTGGACAATTGTCAAGAGAGTATTCGAGTATTTTTGTGGCAAAAAATATTATGCTATATGCTATCAAGGAAAACCTGGAGGTGACTATGAATTAAATGTACATGGTTTTTTCGACGCCTACTAGGATGGAGATATTAATCGACAGAGGTCGACCAGTGGATATGTGTTCAAAATGTTCAGTGGAGCAATAAGCTAGATGAATAAGCGACAGACAGTCGTAGCCCTGTCAACAAAAGAAGTTGAATACATGGCAGACACTCATGGAAGCAAAGAAGAAGTATGGTTGAAAAGTTTGTGTTCATGAATCAGGTTTGAACAGAGACCTATGAAGACAGGTTGTGACAATCAAAGCACAATATTTCTGGCAAAGAACCTTGCTTATCATTCTAAGACTAAGCACATTGATGTACAATACCATTTCGTAAGAGACATTGTGGAAAGAAACAAGGTACTACTGGAGAAAGTAGACATGTTGGAAAACACAGAAGACACTTTGACCAATTATGTGAGTGTTGTGAAGTTCTCTTGGTGTAGAGAAGCGATGGGAATTGCTTCCCTAGGTATGTGAAAGAGATTTCATAAGTCTCCTAGTTTTAGCAGAGAAAAAAACAAGTGGGAGAATGTTGGGTTGTTATATTCTTTGCGATGAAATTCGAGGTGGATCGACTGGGTAAACTCAAATTTGAAGGTCGAGGTGGTTCGATGTGCTAAAGACATCGACATCAAGTCAAAGAGGTCAACTGAAAATAGGTTGACAAGCAGGCGTGTGGAAACCAACTGAAGACCGAATGAAGGCCAACTGTTAATTTGACTTGGTAGTCAACTGTAACAAAATCCCGAGATTCATGGGATTTGTAGCCAATGATCTGCATGGATCTGTAACCATTTTTTGGGTGTCTTTTCTTTAATTTTTTTTCTACTTTAAAACCTATAAAGAAGGCATGTTGTAATGTTGTAAAAGCTAATCAATGAATCAATCAATAATCGTAGAGGTTGTTGGTCATATATATATATATAAGTTGAATTGGCTATAGGGTTGTTCTTGTGTATGCAAGAGGGTATGATGTCGATTGTATCTTAGGTGTGGACCAAGGTTAGACATGTAACCTTTTATTATGAATGAATAAGACAACAAGAGAGAAGAACGCTCAAGGAATGTTGGCTTTCTCTGTTTAGGTTTCGAGGGTAAAAACTTTGTGTATTGTGTGTTTGCTTTGTCATTTACTTTCTTGATTAAATATTTCTTCCTCTCTTCTTCTAGGTTTAGAGTGGAAGTGTTTCTCATTTCCTAACACAAAACGGTTGTTTTTCGAATATGCTTTGGATCTAAGCAAAGTTGTCCATCATCTTGCTCCTCTGTCATGCGAGGGATTCCTCAAGCAACATCTTGAAATGATCTCATGTTATTTCATCTCTCTTTTCTTCTACCATGGTAGGTTACTTGAGATGGTGAGAGAGGTCATCCCCAAGTGAAACTAGCTCGATACCCAACTCTCTATACCCTGGCCTCGTTGGGGACATGCATTGAGAAATAACAAGGAGCATATTACTTCGATACCACTAATTCAGATTATATTGAGAATGAAATGAGGCACAAACAAAATTGTAGTAGAGAACAAATAGGTACAATGAAACCCAAATTTTATTAATGAATAAAATAACATAATATTGTAGAATACAAACTGGCTAGAATGGTGGTAGCTTATCTCTGAAGAGAAAGAGATGTCAAGTACGCTCATTCACAAAAATATGTTATGAGAGGCCGAAAGAGTGACCTTGTTGTCTACATCATGAATGAATAATAATATCTCCTTTTACGAATGGGAGGGCATGTATGTATAGTGCTTATAGATGCCTTTTCGCTCAAGAGTCATATCATTTCACTTATTTTAATATTATTATATGTTTTATTTTCATTATCTCTTTTCACAAATACCATGGGTTACAAAACCATGAGCTCATAAACCACCAATGGTAAAAACTAATGAATAATTGTGCAAACATCTTTTTACCATTTTATTATTATTATTGTTTATTTTATTTCTCTCCATCTTTCAAATACCATGGGTGTATACTATGGTTTATCAAAATCACAAGCTCTCAATGTCGATTCAGTGGAAGAGGTGGATGGCCACTAGTATCCACTTGGATCACTTGGGCCAAGGATAACAAAGATCATTGGGCATAGGGGTGAACCTGCATTTGACCTATCATCGAAATGGATGGCCAACACCATCACATGACAATCTCCTCATGTGCAACACAAGTCACAAGTAGGTGTCGTCACACAAAATTTAGTCATATAGTGTGCATTGTGTTGACTTATCGCTTAGACATTTCCATACAACCTAAAAAGTGCAACCACATATTGCAAAGGTAAAGATGACACAACTTGATGTTGCACCTTGCAATATTTATCCTCAACCTAAAAATTGGAAACCCTTGTTGGAGACACTCCAAATGATGTTTTTTTTATATTTGAAATGTTTTCGAATGATAACAAAGATTTCACTCATGGAATCAATTATTGCTAAGAAATTATTTTTGAGGGAAGTCTAGCTCTTCAAAATCACCTAATGATTTCACTCGGGTCCATCCACATAACATGAGTCATTGAAAAATGAAATCAATCCAAAATAAACAAACATTATCATCTACAAAATTCTAAATTTTAAGGTCATGACCAAGCCAAACACCAAATTGGTGTATGAGACCCCCTTGTTTGTGGGACAAGGGACCCCCTCCACACAACGATTTGACTTATGAAGTCTATAGAAGTCTACATAACCTACCCCCCTCTAGATTTGAACCTATGACCTCCTAGGAGGAAACACGTGTTCTTAACCATTAGGCTCACTCAAGATGTAAGTTTCATAAAAGACATTAAGTTTGATTCAAAATAAGACTAAGAGGAGTGAGAAAAACAACAAATCTTACTTTAACCACCCACACCAAATCTATTGAAAAAAACATGTTACTTTAATAAAGGAGCAAGTTAAACAATGAACAAACTCAATGTTTTTTTGGAATTGTTTTCTACATATAATAGTAATTTCGATCATCGATGGAAATTTTGACCATAAAAATTTTCATTTAAAAATTTTGGTTCATTTTAAAGTAATTCAAATTACTAAAATTTGAATTTCCTAGCCCTTGTCATTCATTTAAAAGTAATTTTGGTTCATTTTGGTTCATCGATGGTTGTTTCCTAGCCCTTCTCCATCGTAACACATCTACATCAATATCTTGGAACCAATGCCTCTGATATGCTATCCAAAGCCACCAATCTTCTCTAGAGAAATGTCTATGAAATGTGCGCTTACCAGGGTGGTCTTAGTCATGGTGTCGGCTTGGGCAATGGCAATGGAAGGTTGCCTTGCTTCTTAGTGCTCTAGGATAGCTTCTCGGAGCCTTGCCAAGGCCTCCTCCTTCTTTTCCAACTCGTGTTTCAATTGAGCCATCATCTACATGAACCTATCCTCTTGTCATATGTCCAACTGAATGACCTTATCTCCCAAGTGTACAAGTTATATTCTATGCTTGTCCCAATCTGCCATCACAATGGTGAGGGGGTCTTGGAATTCTTCAAACTTTTTCTTTAACAATGGAAACCGTTTGGAATAGGTCTCAAAATTCGTCTCCATATCTACCATCCTATGGTTGAACATTTGGACCTACTCCTTCAAGTCTTTTCTCTCTTATCAAAGCTGAGAATTGTTGGCCCTTAAATCTTCCAACTTCTCTATGTGTTCTTTACCCATGCTAAGGTCTGCAATGTTTTGTTCAAATTTACGATAGTTTTCACGGTCAATGATGCAACTGCTCTAATACCATTTGTTTTGTAAATAAGGGACTTGTATCCCACTTGCTTTACCAATGTGAATATTGTGCGGAAAGTTTACTCTAAGCTTTGTTCTCGGGCTTGTACAAAGTGATTTGTTTGCAGAAAGGAGACTAGGCCTTTGTCCTCTACCCTCTACAAGGATCTCAATCTTCTTTGGTCTTCTCTACTCATATAATGGCTGCAAGATTTATGTTCTCTATCCAACCTCTTCTCTGAATGATTGGCTAGCTCCTTCTTTGTGTAACTTGCAAAAAAAAAATACAGATGACAATGCAATGGAAATTCTTTGTTCTCTCAATAATTTCTATTTTTAACTCTAGTTTACTACCAGACTACTTGGTTTGTTTACTTATGGTGTTGAGGCCAATCTAACCAAGTTCCAACCCCATGTATCAGTTGAATTGATTTGCTACTTTGCCCCTTTAATATGCATAACAAAAACTTCAAACAACCAATCCATTCAACACACACACATATGTTCGAATTCAAATTGCCAAGAGAAAGTGATTTTTTTTGTTTCCAAGCTTAATCACTTGCAATGTTGCTTAAATGGTAATTCAAGTTAAGACTTCATATCTACCAATTGAACTCTATTCATGGAATTTTCTCTCATGGAACTTAACACTATGTGTGCACATTACTCCTATGCATTCCATTTGAGCTTGAATTGGACTAGGATCTATCTATAGCATACATATATAATGCTCAGCTTAGATAATGCCTTAGGTGATGGGGCCAAAATAACAAGTTAAGGAATGAAGAAGAAACCATTCTTGAAATTGCAATTAAATATGAAGTTTCTCAATGTTGATTTTAGATGTACAATTTTTAATGATTTCGTTCTATTGCTCCACCCAATTTCCCATTAATAAAGAGAAACCATATTTGCTTCTAAAACATCTTCCACTATTAATTGTCTCAGCTTCCTCATTGCTAGATTCAAGGTTTTTTCCCCACAATTATAAAAGTTTCATCAAAACAATAATGAGCTTTCCTACCCCTCTCAACATTGTATAGTTGTGGAACTCTCACATATGTATCCTTGCTTTAAAAGAGCTCTTTGATATGTCTTACATGTATCCACCAAATTCCTCTCAACAAACAACCCCACAACGTAGTGAAATTGACTAGCAAAGGAATGGATTTGACTAACAATGTAAAATCACCAAAAGAGAGATGTGAATATTAATATTTCATATAGGTAGGGAATAAATCACTAAGGGGATGTGAAATCAACTAGGACTAAAATAAAATGCCCAGGGGGGAAGTGAAAACGTCCAGGCACAAAATAAAATGCCCAGGGGAATGTGAAAACGTCCAGGCATGAAATAAAAAGCCCAATGGGATGTGAACTTGCCTAGGTATGAAGTAAAAGGCCCAAGGGGATGTGAACTCATTCGTGCACAAAGTAAAACACCCAAGGGAATGTAGACTTGGCCCATGCAATGGGGAAAATGACTTAGGGAGAGAGAACTTCCTCCAGATGAGCAAAATGCACTAATAGCTGTGAAAATACAAATTTGGCAACATCTTAATTATTTGCAATAGACGAATTTTACCAACCATCGATCTCAGACTTCGAAGGGAATTGGACAGTGGACATTCATGAGCCGTTGGATTTCTTCATTTGCACATATAGGATGATCTCTCACACCATTACATAACCAGGAAGTAATTTAACTTAACATGAAGAAAAATAGCATCAAACAAAACAATCGATCATAATGAACTCATGAATTTTACCTTGGAAACCCAATTAGGAAAACCAACTTCGAATGAGGGCTCAGTTTATTTCATTTTGACAAATCTCTAGTTACAATGTTGTTCGTACTATAAGTGCTTCCTCCCCTTAACCAAAAAACCTATTGAGAATGAGTGTCGAGGAAAAAAAATAGGAAAAATTGAGGGTAAGTGGAAGGCTAACAACCATGCCCTTTCATTTTCCATTCTTGATACTTCTCTCCTATTTTATTTCATTTAATTTTTTAGATAATTAAATTTTTAAATTAACTTTATACAAAATTTAATAATATTTTTATGTAAAAATATTTATACTTTAAAATTTTAAAATTAAATTAATTTTCTTCACCATCTAATATAAAAATGATTGAATATCACTCTTTGAAAATGATTATGATGGTTGATAAGTTTTATTTTGAATATCACTTTTTGGGAATTAATGTTGAAAGTTCCATTTCGAATATACATATAGAAATTAATTAGGCTACAAAACTAATGTAACTAAATGTTACACTCTCATTCAACATAATGGAATTATGACAGCCAACGGTATTCTCGCTTTAAGCGGGCATCTCTATTCATAAACCACCCCAAAAAATTTCCCAAAAATCTAATTATTTAATCCGTACAATGTTATTGCTACATTCTTATGGAATAGGTATAGAGTATGGTATCACATACATATACTAATTTTTATACTTTTCCGAGTCGAAACAAAATGTATATGTAAGCAACAAATTTTTGAAACAAAATGTATATGTAAGCAACAAATTTTAAAGAAAAAATTATCCATGAGGAACTTAACTATTGTTGAATGGTTTTTAAAATTTTAACATAAAAGAATTTTTAACATAATGACAAAATAGAAATGAAAATAGAAAAATATAGTTTTCAGTTTCAAAACTGTTTAGTGTATTTCAAATTTGATCCTTGAATGTTGTAAGAAATTCTAATTTTTTTTGTCGAAGCCAAGTATTGAGGAAGAGGAATTTGGGTTTTATAAGATTGAAGTCTGAAAGTGAGTGATTTGATTTTACTAGTTTTGCAATCCAACAAGATAAGGGTAGTGGGAGAGAGCTTTCGGCAGGCGGGGCTAAAGTAGTTATGGTGAGCGCAGGCGTTTGATTCGTAGTGGGAGCCAAATTCAGAAGTTTCTACCCATATTTCTACCCCTGAAATGCTATATCCCTTACTCTATTGATTTTTCTAGCAAGCTTACCTAGAAGCTCAAATGTTGGTTTCTTCTTTTTGTTATGTAGCTTTCATCTTAGCTAGTGCATTAAAAGGTCTAGTTAACCAGGTTAAGCCCCTCTAGCTATTCAACATGAATTCAAAATTGGCATATAAATGGCGGGCAATGAACTGAGGTGCATGATTTCAAAATTGGTATATAAATGGCAGGCATCGCATTGTGGTGAATCCAAAACAAAGGTGGATGGATCTGTGTTGTATTAGTTAATATTAAAATAATCATCTACTAAGATGATAAATGAAAATTTCAAACCCACCAACATATATTCTCAAATCCCCGTTGTCAATAAAAATTAACGACACTTTACAAATATTATTAAACATTATAAATAAGGTAAAAAAACATTGATTATCCATTCAACAAAACAATTTAATAAAAATATTTAACAATATTTGATAGGCAAAACACCCCCACATTCCAACCAAAATGCCTCAAATTCCAATCTTGAATAACAAGTTTCGAATGGCATGTTAGAAGGGATGATTTCCAAAACTAATAGCCTGAACGATCATTGTTGGGTAAAATCTCTTCATTAGGAATGCCTTTGGCATAATTATATATGAAATATAATATTTGATAAATAATTTAATATTTTGTAATTTGACAATTTAACTTTGATTTAGATCACAATTGTCACTACAAATTAATTTAAAAAATTTAAAATAAGAAAAGTTAAAGACTTGACATTTAAGTTGTTTAATAAACTTTAATGCAGAAAAGGCACGATTCAAGGAAGGAGAAATGGCAACACAAAGTACGAAAGCTTGGGCTAGACTTGCGAGCCATCATGATGTAGTAACGGAGGCTTATTTTTAGAGTTTATTTGGAAGTAATCAATATTGGGAGGATACAATATTTTTATATTTGTATATGCATATTCATTATATATATATATATATATATATATATATATACCACTTTGACATCCATATATACCATCTTGCCTCACTTCCGGCCAGGAATCCACAACAACTCATGAGCTTTTACTTACTGCCATCATCATTATTATGTACATTTATTTTCTATCACTTATTAATAGTAAGATATGTATTATTGATACATATTTATTATTGATACATGTTTATTAATGGTTCAAGTGAGGATGGCATAATGATTGGAGAATAAAAGAAGAAGTTATTCTGCAAAATATGGATGATATTAAAAATATTGTACAAGTTGAATTTAAGGAGAATTCATGGTGCGATAAAGAATTAGAGGATAAAAGAAAATTAAGATATTATAAGAAGGTGGTCAACCCTAATCTTGCATATCAAAATTATATCTCTATTTTGACTAGCATAAAGAAGATGATCAATATTGGTAAAATAAGAACTAATTCTCATGAGTTGCATAATGAAATTGGGCATTGGGAAATCCCCAAAACACCATGCCAGGAAAGAATATGTCACCTTTGTGACACCAATAGGGTTGAAAATGAGAAACATTTTCTCCTAGAATGCCCTATGTACACCCAAATTGGATCTCAATTTCAAAATATTTGTCACAATACTGACCTTCTTAACCTTCCAAGTTATCGACAAGATTTTGAATGGATAACTTGGAACACTTCTCTTAATGTTTTTCAAGCATCGAAATAACATTTTAAAGAATTCAAATAATCTCTTACTTTTTTAAGGTTCCATAAACCAATTTTGATCTCAGTGAACATTAACCATCATCACACACACACACACACCATCTTGCCTCACCTCTTTCACTATCTGCCAAAAATAAATTGATTACATCGAACACATGTATAAACAATTCATTGATGTTATAAAAAATACCCAAGTTTAAAAAGTAACATCATCCTTTAACAAAAATGTACATTTGAAAATGATCTCTTTTTTCAAATAAATAATTAACACATGGTGAAAAAACAAACTTTGAAAAACTTTACAAATGTTTTTCCAAATGAGAAACAACTAAGTGACAATTAAATTGTTTTGACCATGAAACATTCTCTATACAAATTGTTATAATCTTAATTATAACCTCACTTGCCCCATTTTTCGGAGACAGACTGGTTCAAACATGACATTACCAAATACTAAATACAATTAAGTAAATTCAATGAATTTTTTGTCCATATACCATGTGGCTTGTTATCACAAAGATTCTAGGTTGGGCAAAGCTCGACCCAATCCACAAACGTGGGACAACTGTGAGAGTATCTACCCTATGTCACCTTAGATAGATACTCCCCTCACTTTAGTGATGATGAAAATCACCACAAGGGGGGAATCACGGTGACCTTAAGGAGATTGAGATGGAAAGAGAGATGATGGAAGGTGAAACCCATATAGGTCGAGTTAGGAAGTGGAAAGGGGCTTGGATAAGAGTCTTATTGAGGAGGGTGGGTTGACAAAGTAGAGAGAGTGTTATAACTGCCTGATAGAAGACAAAATATGGATATACAATTCAAATAATTGTTAGTTTTTAGCTCAAGAGGTACTCCACATGTTTTGTCTTGTATGCAGATGTTACCTTAATGTTTACACTACCAGGCACTTAACTTTGTAATAGGTTTTATAAAATTGTTTTAAGTGGTTCTTTTATTAAAGTGACTTTTTTAATAAAGTGTACCTTCTATTTTTAAAGTGACTTTATTTTCATAAAGCACTTATGTAATAAAGTGAAATCACTTAAATATTTCAAGTGATTCATTTTGGAGGGAATGGATCATGACCCTTGATCTTGAAAAAGGCAAGATCTAATCTTAGCCTTTGGATCTAGGGTTGGAAAAGTGAAAAGACACTTTGGGGGGGGGGGAATGTCATTTTCAGATTAAACAAAAATGCATTGGGTAGTGTGCAAGATATGTTGAGAGGACATTGGGAGGAGAGTTAGAGAGATTTTTTGAGCATGCTTGAGAGAGGAAAGTGAGCAACAAAGAGGGCATGTTTTCCAAGGAAGGAGGGCACGAATCTCGAGAATTTGTTTTTGTGAGTTTTGGGCAAAAAAAAAAAATCTTTTGTGGGAGACCGTACTGTATGGATCCGTACGAGTCCGTACGGATTTGGCACGGAAATCGAGGCATATTCAAGCATGGATTTCGAGGAGGATTTCAGTTTTTTGTTCACTATTTCTAGGTTGTATGGAATAGTTTGTATCGCTGACTGTGGGCACGAAAAACGAGATATAGAGATGGTCGTACAACAGTACGGTTTTGGCACGAAAAATGAGGCAGATTTCTATGGGACAGATTTGGTGCTGTGAGATATTTTCCTTGGCTGGAAATGTGGTTTTGATGTTGTTTTGTACTTTCCTGAAGCATAATAATAAGATCTCTCTCTCTCTCTCGTTGGGTTTCCCCACATTGGGGTTTTCCCTGGCATTTGCCTAAATTTCTGAGTGTTATTGGGTTGTTGTCCACTATGTTTTTCCGCTGCATATTTTGCTTAGCAATGTGTATTTCTGCTTATGGAAATTTTTGAATGTGGGTTTTTTCATTTATGAAGTTTATGAAGACAATTATCTCTAGGTTGCTAAGTGTTTGACAGAATTTCAGTTTGTTGATTTTAGTCATTAAAAATCTACATGGTATCAAAGCTTGTGCTCTGAAGTTCAGTGGGCATCATTTGGCACTTGGAACATCAAGTGATTTGTTGTTGTATTTACTTGAAGAAGGCAGAAAAGGTTCTTTTTCAAGTGGACAAAGATGACTTCCATCATCAGGTTTGAAGATAGATTGGAGGGGATCTCCAACTACCTGCAGTGGAAGGTTAGAATCAGCAGTGTTCTCAAGGAGAACAAATTGTGGTCATTTGCGAACACCATTGTGCCTGTACGTGCTTTAGATCCCATAGCTCTTGATGTTCATGAGGTGAGGGAAGCCAAGACTCAGAGAATCATCTTGGACGAGGTCAGAGACCACCTTATTCTACATTTGGCTAAGAAGAATATAGCCAATGAAATGTGGGTTGCACTGAAAGGCTTGTATGAGGCTACGAACGAGAACCGAAAAATGGCTCTCTGGGACAAGCTCCATGGAGCTAGGATGGTCAAAAGAGAGAGTGTGGCCACCTACCTCACCTGGGTTACATAGGTGAAGGATGATTTGGCAGCTGTAGGGGAAGTCATTCCTGACTCAGAGTTGGTGTGGATAGCCCTCAAAGGCTTCACCAAGGAGTGGGAAGTTTTCGTCAAGTGCATGGTGGGGAGAGAGAAGCTCCCTGACTGGAGAAGATTATGGGATGATTTTACGCAGGAGGAGATCTGGGAGGGGTCTCAAGAAAAGGCATTGGATGGTGCAGATGACAAGAATGTTGCTCTTGTGGTAAAGGGAAATAAGAAGGACATGAGCAATGTGAAATGCTTTGCATGTCACAAGACTGACCACTATGTTAGTCAATGTCTGAACAACAACAACAAGAAACCAGAACCAGAGGTGTCAGCTTCAACAGAAGTTGCAGAGTTTGCTTAGAGATTTGAGAAGGAGTTCTCTCTCATGGATGGTTCTGTGGGCAGTGGATGCCTAGTGTTCGAGGACATTGAATCTTGGTTTGTGGACTGTGGTGCTTATCGGCACATGACTAGGTTGAGGTCAGTTTTCCTCGATCTTACATAGATAGACTCAGACTGTAGTGTGAATTGTGGAGTCGGCCCATAACATGCAGTAAAGGGGGTTGGAAGGATGAGATTCCAACTAGAGTCAGGAGGTCTTCTGGAGGTTGGCGAGGTGTTATATGTTCCAGAGTTGACAGTTAATTTGCTCTCAGTGTCAGCTTTGGATTAGAGTGGATTTGGAGTTTTTTTCAACAGTGGACATGTGATTTTGTATCCCGTGGGAGCAACTGTTGAAACAATAGTAATGTTTGGTGTCAAGTATAAGGGCTTGTACAGATTTTTGGGTAGACCTGTGTTGGGGTCCAATGGATTTCTAGACTCAGATTCTGTGTCGGAGAGTTGGCAGGTAGCACGAGAGAGAGAGTTGATACATGGCACTCAGTCTTCTTCTGGGGCTCTCAAGGGACTTAGCAGGCATGAGTCAACACAGTTGGATGCTCAGGAGAGTGTGCAGTCTCCTAGGAGCATGTCTTCAGTTCATGGTACAACAGAGGTAGAAGCAGAGGCTTCCAGTGCAGTGGGAGTAGTGACTTCATGTTCAGAGGGAGCATAGACTTCTAGTATAGAGGGAGAAGATATGGCAGCTGATGAGATAAAGACAGATTCTGGTGGTGCTACCAGAAGTACCTCCCTCGCTAAGAGGGAGTGTTAGTTTTTAGCTCGAGAGGTACTCCGCATGTTTTGTCTTATATGCGGATGTTACCTTAATGTTTACACTACCAAGCACTTAACTTTGTAATAGGTTTTATAAAGTTGTTTTAAGTGGTTCTTTTATTAAAGTGACTTTTTTAATAAAGTGTACCTTCTATTTTTAAAGTGACTTTATTTTCATAAAGCACTTATGTAATAAAGTGAAATCACTTTAATATTTGTAGTGATTCATTTTGGAGGGAATGGATCATGACCCTTGATCTTGAAAAATGAAAGATCTAATCTTGACCTTTGGATCTAGGGTTGGGAAGGTGAAAAGACACTTTGGGGGGGGGAAATGTCATTTTAAGATTATAAAAGAATGCATTGGGTAGTGTGCAAGACATGTTGAGAGGACATCGGGAGGAGAGTTAGAGAGATTTTCTGAGCATGCTTGAGAGAGGAAAGTGAGCAACAAAGAGATCACGTTTTCCAAGGAAGGAGGGCATGAATCTCGAGAAAAAATTTCTCTGAGTTTTGGGCCGAAATTTTTTTTCTACTGTGAGAGGCCGTACTATACGGATTCATATAGTCCATATGATTCCATACAATCTGTATGGATTTGGCATGGAAATCAAGGCAGCTTCGGGCACACATTTCGAGGCAGATTTCAGTTTTCTATTCACTGTTTCTAGGTTGTACGGAAAAGTCCGTACAACTGACTGTGGGCACAGAAAATGAGGTACGGAGGTGGTCGTACAGCAATACGATTTTGGCACGAAAAACGAAGCAGATTTCTGTGGGACAGATTTGGTGTTGTGAGGTATTTTCCTTGGCTGGAAATGTGGTTTTGTTGTTGTTTTGTACTTTCCTGAAGCATAATAATAAGATCTCTCTCTCTCTCTCTCTCTCTCTCTCTCTCGTTGGGTTTCCCCACATTGGGGTTTTCCCTGACATTTGCCTAAATTTTTTAGTGTTATTGGGTTGTTGTCCACTGTGTTTTTCCACTGCATATTTTTCTTAGCAATGTGTATTTTTTCTTATGGAAATTTCTGAATGTGGGTTTTTGCATTTATGAAGTTTATGAAGACAATTATCTCTAGGTTGCTAAGTGTTTGACAGAATTTCAGTTTGTTGATTTTAGTCATTAAAAATCTACAATAATCAAATGGACAAGCAAGTGAAGATTTTTATCATATATTGCAACAGTAAACAAGAATATATATAAGCAAGTAAATGATAACAATGGCTACAAAATATATCACTAAAAGTCAAGTGAATGATGCAAGAGACTAAGTTAACAATTACTAGTTTAAAACTCAAGTGTAATAGAGAAAGACTTTAGTGACAATAGAGGGTTGTTAGATGATCTTTTCAGAGAATTATATTAACAACCAAGTGGTTGTAGCAAACATTTTCTAAAGAAGCAAATTCCAACCATAGAAACTAACAAGTAAACCACCCAAAATATGCACAATAACAAGTAGATTAATTATGGCAGCCTTCAAGCAAATTTCAATGGTTGAAAATTAAGTTAAAGAAAGAGTTTGAATGTGTTTTCTTGCAGCCCTAATGGATGTAGCACAAACTTATTACAACAGCAAGAGATAGTTGGCCAAATTAGACGCCCTAGGGGCCCAACGTAGCCAATAGCATACATAATTTAAACCACTTTAAGCAAATGAAATATCTCAATAAAACATGTTTCACAATGCAACGATTTTATTTCTCCAATGCAAGTTTTAGATTAGCGCTTTACATATATTGGGTAATGGATTTTTGGTTGTAAGAGTTGGATCCACTACTTCTCTAGGGGTGTAATCCCTTTAACTCCCTAGAGCAAGAGAATCCAACAAAGTTAAGCCTAGGAGGGTGTAATCCCTTTTACTCCTAGTAACCTTGTGAAAATTGACTTATCAAATAACAATTAAGATGAAACTTGTGTTGATTAAGGATGGTTGTCATTGATGTCAACCCTTGAAGAAATCCCGGTAGCACAAAGGTTTGGGTAATGGACCCAAGTTTGTTTGATGTAAAAGATGACTTATTATTGTCTTGTCATGGTTGATAAGAAGTACTGATGGATGAACTCCAAAGTGGTCCCCTTATGGTGAAATCCCTCATGGGAAGACGCTTTACGGATTGAGTTATCCTAGAAGTATGGCTAGAGAACCCATGCTTAATTGTGGAATAATGAGATGAAGGACAGTGAATTTGTTAGTGAAACTATCCTAGATGCATAGTGTGTGTCATGCCATTTCCGGTGGTATGTGGAATGTCACATAACTCCTCACGGTTAGAGAGTTATGACCATATGAAATTGGAGAACCCTCTTGAGCCTTATAAAAGCCCCCAAGAGTCAAAGTGTCTTGCAAAATAAATTATTTTAAATGGAGAAGCGCTAAAATAAGGAAAGTGTAAGGCTACATGAAGATATAAATAAGAGGCAAAGCTCACTCATTATGGACACACGTGTACATATTGTATATCTATTTTCTTGTGCAAAGCTTATTGTAAATACTTGTGGATACATCTGAAGTGGCAAACGTTTGAGGTAGCACGAACGGTTGACGAAAAAATTCTTGGAATTACAGTGAAAACAAAAATCCCTATTTTCTTAGGCATACAAAGGTTGTCTGTGTATAGGGTGAGTACATGTACATGGGTTGTCTGTGAATAGGGTGCGTACATATGTGGGTTGGTTGTGTATAGGGTGTGTACATGTACGCAAGTTGTCTCTGTCTAAGGTGTGTGCGTACGCGGGCTGGTTGTGTATAGGGTGAGTACATGTTGATAAAGCCATGGAAACTTGAGAAGATGAAGATGCAGAGTTTCTAGATTCTGAGATCAAGCTCCCAAGAAGGTCTAAAGTATTGAGATACATCAGATCCATCCATTGGTTCAAAAGGTATGTCTTATTTCTATGAATAGTTGGATTTTGATGTATGCATGAGGAATGACAATGGAGATTTGAGGATTCTCCCTAGAGAGACTAGTGGCTACATGGGATCTTTTGTATAAGTCAGATCTACAGAAATATAGTGTTGGTATGTTCATCATTGATACTTCTTGTGAGGCACATCTTCTATTTCTTGGCATATGGATAAGAGATTTTATGGTACATGGTTGAGAGCTTGTATTTGTGGAGTAGTTGATGTATTGAGAGGCTGAATATCAGAAAGGGTTTGATGACTAAGATCATGTGAGGGATATTATACTTGTTCATGATTACACACACCTATGTGGCACATGACTAGAGAGAGACATATTTTCCTAGAGTAAAGGTTATGTATGAGGATGCATGCACAGGGTACAGTTATAGTCTGGATACAGTGATAGGTTACATATCTATGTGAAAAAAGTAACAGAGGGTCAGAAGTTTTCAAGAAAAAGGAAACCCTAGTTTTCAGAAGGCATACGCAGGCTGCATAACAGTTAGGGTGCATACATATGTGGGTTTCATAACACATGGGGCACGTACATACGTGGGCTACAACGCTACAGGTCGTGTACCTGTTGTATTTTTGTAGATACATGTTCAGTTCAGGTACATATTGATTACAGGGAAGTTGTACAGATTGGATACAGGTCAGTGGTACAGGTTGATACAGTTGTACAACAGTATATCTCACAGTGACAGGTTGTCAGTGGTTCCATCATTCTATTTATAATTCAGTGCGGTTGGACGGGGCAAGGATAGGTGGTTTTAGCCACCTTCATGTTGTAGCCGGAGAACATAGGGGGTTGCAGCCTCCTTCTGGTTGTAGCCAGAGAATTGGGGAATTGGAGCTTCCCTCAGGTTGTAGCCTCAGAAACTAGGGTGTTGGAGCCTCCTTCCAGTTGCAGCTAGAAAACAAAGAAATTTGGTGCTTCCAATGAATGCAATTCTTCAAGACATATAAGGAAAAACATTATGTGGTTTTCTCCCACTTTGGGTTTCCACGTAAAACACTAGTGTACTGTGTATGTGTGTGATTGTTCATTTCTTATTGCTCATTATTCAATAATAATTCTACATTGACATAACACTTGGATTATTTGGTTAAAAAAGACTATAATTGCGTTATTAATGATTCACCCCCCTCTTAGTAATCCAACAATTAGTTTCAGAGAAAGTTCCTTGAGAAATCAGTTCAACCACTGAAAGGTAGATCATGGAGAACAACAACTTTTATAAAAATGGAATACCACAGTTTGATGGACAAAAGTATGTTTTTTGGAGCATAAGGATGAAGACATATATACAGGCACAGGGATTTGAAATTTGGCAATCAATTGTAGATGGATACACAACACCAGTAGTTCCACCAACAAATGACAAAGCAATGAATCTTGGTCAGAATAATTCCAAAGCCACAAATGCACTTTTGAATGGTCTAAGTGAAATGATATTCACCAAAGTTGCACATTGTAAATCTGCTAAAGAGATTTGGGACAAGCTTCGAAATATTTATGAAGGAGATACAAACGTCAGAGAAGCAAAGTTTCAAACTTACAGAGGTCAATTCGAACAACTAAAAATGAAGGAAGATGAGAATATTGCAGCCTACTTCTTACGAGTCGATCAAGCAGTGAATGCAATCATAGGATTGGGAGAAGAAATAGAAGAATCTGTAATTGTTCAAAAGGTACTAAGATCTCTTCCTATGAGATTTAACCCTAAGATATCAGCACTAGAAGAAAGATCAGATCTAAACTCAATAAGCATGGATGAACTGCATGGAATCTTCACAGCATATGAAATGAGAACTGAACAGGAAAATCCAGATGTAAAAGAAGAAGCCTTCAAATCATCCAAAAGATCAAAGCAAAAGAAAAAACAACAAGAAGAATATCGCAACAACAGTGATGTCTCGGAAGATGATGAAGAAGTGGCCAACTTCGTCAAAAGACTGAACAAGGGAACCAACGGTAGGTATAGAGGTAAGATTCCTTTAATTTGTTTTAATTGTGATGGTATTGGTCATTTTGCTAACAAATGTCCTCATAAGAAAAAGAGAAATGATGAAGGTTACTCAAAAGGAAAACAAACATATAAAGGCAAAAGAACTACAAAGAAAGTTTTCAAGAAAAGATTATGCACCAAAGAAGACATCCCATCATCAGATGAAGATGAAGTCAGTGACAGTGAGACATGAAGAGTTCTATTCATGGAAGTAGAAGAATCTGATAAAGAAGACTCTAAAGAAGAATATGAAGAAGCCAAAAAAGAATATGAAGAAGTCGAAGAAGAAATTGAAGAGGCAGAAGTTGACTTTCGAGAAGAATTAATGTGTGCCATAGAAGTTATCAGAAGAGAAAAGAAGAAAAACAAAAAACTACAAGCAGAACTAGAAAAGAAAGAAGACACTCAAGAACTAGAACAAATGATCACAAAATTGAAGGTTCAAATAGAAGAAGATAAAATAATTGAAGAAGCACTCAAAGAACAACTAGAAGAAAAGGACAGGATCATTCGAAACTTGGAAGCATAAATTGTCACATTAAGAAAGGACATTCAAAAGAAAAATATGCAGAATAGCTCAAAAGTTTTGGATGACATTATCAGCAGTAAAAAATCTCATTTTGACAAGACCGGACTTGGATACAATCAGACATAAAAGGGATCAAGCTCGAAAACAACAAAGAAAGAAACATATCCAAAAATCTATGCATAAACAATCAAAGGGGATAGAAGGATATACAAGGAAGATTACAGGGACACTCCTCCACCGAGAAGATTCAGATTTCAGAATCAACAAACAATAGACAGGCCTCAAGAAGAAGAAGAATTCATAAGAGAACCTCCTTTCAGAAGATCCTCAACTCCCAGGTATCAAACTATATTTTTTGGTTTATGTTATGCATGTAATAATTTTGGGCGTAAATATTTAAATGGCAGAGCTAACAACATGAACAATAACAACTTTGAGAGTCATACACAAAGAGGTTATTCAAAAAGGGCTAGTGAAACACAGCGAAGAAGTTACAACAGATTTGAATCTTTGAGCACTGAAGTGGAATGTTACAAATGTAACAATTTTGGACACATGGCCAAAGAGTGCAGAATGACAGTCCCTCCTAAAGAACCTCAACAGAATAACAATAGTCATAGACAGGAACCTCAAAAAATGACATGGATAAGAAAGCAATATCAGTATAGCAATGAAGAATGCACAATTGCTCTACAACGTAAGCAGAAGAAACGTGGTTGGTATGTTGAAAGTGGGTGTTCAAAACACATGAAAAGTGATAGAGAGAAGTTTCTTACATTACGAAAGGAAATAGATGGATCAGTCTCCTTCGGAAATGATGATTCAGCGAAAAGCATTGGAAAAGGCACAGTCTGAATTGGGAACAAGAATGAAAATGAAGAAAATGTTCTACTAGTAAAAGATATGAAACATAATCTTCTAAGTGTGAGTCAAATGTGTGACCAAGGTCATAAAGTTACTTTCGATTCACAAAAGTGTGAGATAAGAAAAGAAAGTTCAGGGAAATTGATTACTATAGCTGCAAGAACTTCAAGCAACATATATGTGTTAAGTGAAATTGGAAATGAAAGGTGTTGTTTCGAAAAGGAAGATGAAAGTTGGATATGGCACAAAAGAATGGGTCACATACATTTTGATAATCTTGTCAAAGTCAGCAAAAGAGAAGCATTCAGAGAAATGCCCCAGATTACGAAACCAGCCAATACTTTATGCAAGCATTGTCAACAAAGAAAGCAAACAAAGACCATGGTCAAATCAAAGGAATATTCAACGACAAGACCACTGGAAATTGTGCATATTGATCTAGTTGGACCAACTATAACAAGGGGCTTAAAAGGTGAGAAATAATTTATGTTATTGGTTGATGATTATACCAGAATGACTGAAGTTTGTTTTCTCAAGAATAAGTCAGAAGCTTTTGAAAACTTCAAGATCTACAAGGAAATGGTTGAAAATGAAATGGATTCAAAAATCAAATGCTTGAGATCTGATAATGGAAGAGAGTTCACCTCAAAGGAAGTTATGGACTACTGCAACAATCATGGAATAAAAAGACAATTCTCCATTGCTAGGACACCTCAACAGAATGGAGTTGTTGAAAGAAAGAAGAGGACAGTATGGGAAATAGCTCGAACAATGCTAATGGATTCAAAATTGACAGATATTTTTTGGACATAGGCAGTGCAAACATCAGTTCACATTCAAAACAGAGTAATGCTCAAAAACAACATCGACAAAACTCTTTACGAGCTATGGAAAGGAAGACCAACAAATCTGAAGCACTTCATATTTTTTGGAAGCAAATGCTATATCAAAAGAGAAGATGGAAGAATGGGAAAGTTTGACTCTTGTGTGGACAAAGGATTACTTGTTGGTTACTCAAGTACAAGGAAATCATACAAGTGTTACAATCTAAGATTGAACAAAGTTGTGGAAAGCATCAACGTGACAATTGATGAAACAGGCAGACCAGAATCAAAGGAAGAAGAAAATGAATCAATGAAACAACCCTTAGAAGAAGAAGTAGAAGATGAAAAAGAAGTAGAAGAGGAAGATGAAAAGAATCCGACAGAAGCAAAAGAGTAAGTTCAACAAGTGTCTCCAAAGACACCCAATAAACGAGTACATAAGAATCATCCTTCAGATCAAATTATTGGAAACAAAGATGCAAGAGTTGAGACTAGAAGAAGAATCCATTCACCAAAACAAACACACCTAGAAATCTTATCTACAATTGAACCAAAGTTTTGAAGAAGCCAGCAAGGATGAATTTTGGAATAAGGCCATGGATGAAGAATTGGATCAAATAGATAAAAATGACACTTGGGAATTGGTTCCAATACCAAAGAATAAGAATGTGATCGACCCAAAATGGGTTTTCAGGAATAAATTAAATGAAGATGGACAAGTTATAAGGAACAAAGATAGATTGGTATATAAAGGATATGCATAGATTAAAGGAATTGACTTTGAAGAGACATTTTCCCCAGTTTCCAGAATGGAAGCAATCTGTTTGCTTTTAGCTTATGCATACTCCAAAAATGTTAAAGTATATCAAATGGACGTAAAATCAAATTTTCTGAATGTGGAACTTGAAAAATAAGTCTACATTGAACAACCAGAAGGATTTCAGTTGTCAGAGAACACAGATTATGTGTGTAAATTAAAGAAGGCCTTTTATGGTCTAAAACAGGCTCCTAGAGCATGGTACTCTAGACTGGATAAGTATCTGCAACAGGCAGGGTTCAGAAAAGCAAGTGCAAACAACAACCTCTACATCAAGGTAATATTTTATTAGTTGAAGTTTATGTTGATGATATTATTTTTGGTAATGATGAGGACAGGTTAAGCCAGACATTTGCAAAAGATATGCATAATGAATTTGAAATATCGTTACTTGGAGAACTATCCATCTTTCCGGGACTTTAGATACGTCAAAGAAACCAAGGAATTTTTATTTCTCAAACCAAGTATATCAGAGAAATGTTAAAGAGATTCAGAATGGAAGATTGCAAACCAGTTATCACTCCCATGCAAACCAGTTGCAAGTTAAGAAAAGATGATGATTCGAAGTCTACAAATCAAAGGCAATACAGGTCAATTATTGGCAGCCTACTATATGTGACAACATCCAGACCAGATGTAATGCAGGCAGTTGGATAGGTGGCACGATTTCAAGCAGCACTAAAGGAATCACATGTATTAGTAGTGAAGAGGATTTTCAAATATCTCAAAGGAACATAAGATTTTGTATTATGGTATCCAAAAGGAAATGATATATCACTTATTGCCTACACATATGCAGATTGGGCAGGTTGTATTGATAACTGATGAAGCACCAGTGGAGCAGAGTTCTACTTAGGTGAGTGTTTAATATCGTGGCTAAGAAAGAAACAATCATCAATATCTTTATCTACAGTCGAGGCAGAGTATATTGCAGTAGCATCATGTTGTACACAAGTTCTTTGGATGAAACAAACTCTAACAAATATACAGTTTGAGTATGATGAGCCCATTCCAATCTATTGTGATAATATAAGCTCCATCAGTATCTCGAAGAACTCGGTGATGCACTCCAAGAAGAAGCACATTCCAATCAAGTATCACTTTCTACGAGAGCAGGTTGCAGAAAAGAACATCAGAGTTGAGTATGTGGGAACAAAAGAAAAAGTGTCAGACATCTTTACAAAACCACTTCCACGGGAAGCCTTTGAATATCTTCGCTAGAGACTTGGAGTTATTTCTACTCCAAAATGAATGTTTTTTGAATGCTTATCTTATATGTCTTAGATGTACATGAGGAAGCACCATAAGAGGACAATTCAGTCAGGGGGAGCAACCTCGGATGGAAATATACCTTTGCAATTGATGACAATGCGGGAGAGATTTATCAGATGCAGAGGACAGAGGCATGGTTTTAGGGGGAGCAGATTTATTAGATGTAGAGGACAAAGGCATGGTTCCAGGGGGAGCATATTTATCATATGTAGAGGACAAAGGCATGGTTTCAGGGGGAGCATGAGTGATATGATTTCAATATTGCATCAAAGCGTTTCCATCAATGCCAAAGGGGGAGGTTGTTGATTAATGATTATTTTCATTGATGTCAACCCTTGAAGAAAGCCTGGTAGCACAAAGGTTTGGGTAATGGACCCAAGTTTGTTTGATGTAAAGATGACTCATTATTGTCTTGTCATGGTTGATAAGAAGTACTGATGGATGAACTCCAAAGTGGTCCCCTTATGGTGAAATCCCTCATGGGAAGACGCTTTACAAATTGAGTTATCCTAGAAGTATGGTTAGAGAACCCATGCTTAATTGTGCAATAATGAGATGAAGGACAGTGAATTTGTCAGTGAAACTACCCTAGATGCATAGTGTTTGTCATGCCATTTTTGGTGGTATGTGGAACGTCACATAACTTCTCACAGTTAGAGAGTTATGACCATATGAAATTGGAGAACCCTCATGAGCGTTATAAAATCCCCCAAGAGTCAAAGTGTCTTGTAAAAGAAATTATTTTAAATGGAGAAGCCCTAAAATAAGGAAAGTGTAAGGCTACATGAAGATATAAATAAGAGGCAAAGCTCACTCATTAAGGACACACATGTACATATTGTATATCTATTTTCTTGTGTAAATATTATTGTAAATACTTGTGGATACATCTGAAGTGGCGAACGTCTGAGGTAGCACGAAGGGTTGACGACGAAATTGTCGGAATTACAACGAATACAAAAAACCCTATTTTCGGAGGCATACACGGGTTGTATGTGTATAGGGTGAGTACATGTATGAGGGTTGTCTGTGAATAGGGTGCGTACATACGCGGGATAGATGTGTATAGGGTGTGTACATGTACGTGAGTTGTGTATGTATAGGGTGCGTACATACGTGGGTTGGTTGTGTATATGGTGAGTACATGTTGATAAAGCCATGGAAACTTGAGAAGATGAAGATGCATAGGTTCTATATTATGAGATCAAGCTCCCAGGAAGGTCTAAAGTGTTGAGATACATCAGATCCATCCATTGGTTCAAAAGGTATGTCTTATTTCTATGAATAGTTGGATCTTGATGTATGCATGAGGAATGGAAATGGAGATTTGAGGATTCTCCCTAGAGAGACTAGTGGCCAAATGGGATCTTCTGTATAAGTCATATCTACAAAAATACAATGTTGGTATGTTCATCATTGATACTTCTTGTGAGGCACATCTTGTATTTCTTGGCATATGGCTAAGGGTTTTTATGGTACATAGTTGAGAGCTTGTATTTGTGGAGTAGTTGATGTATTGAGAGGTGAATATCAGAAAGGGTTTGATGACTAAGATCATGTGAGGGATATTATACTTGTTCATGATTACACACACCTATGTGGCACACGACTAGAGAGATACATATTTGCCTTGAGTAAAGGTTATGTATGAGGATGCATGCAGAGGGTACAGTTACAGTCTGGATATAGTGACAGGTTACAGATCTATGTGAAAGAAGTAACAGAGGGTAAAAAAATTTCAAGAAAAAAGAAACCCTAGTTTTCAGAAGGCATACACAAGCTGCATAACAGTTAGGGCACGTACATACGCAAGCTGCATAATAGATAGGGAGCGTACATATGCGGGCTGCAATGTTATAGTTCATGTACCTGTTGTATTTTTGTAGATACATTTTCAGTTCATGTTCAGATTGATTACAGGGCAGTTGTATAGATTGGATATAGGTCAGGGGTACAGGTTAATACAGTTGTACAACAGTATATCTCACAGTGACAGGTTGTCAATGGTTCCATCATTCTACTTATACTTCATGGCGGTTGGACGGGAAAAGGAAAGGTGGTTATATCCACCTTCCAGTTATAGCCGGAGAACATAGGGGGTTGCAACCTCCTTCTAGTTGTAGCCAGAGAATTGGGGAGTTGGAGAATCCCTTAGGTTGTAGCTTGAGAAACTATGGGGTTGGAGCCTCCTTCTAGTTGCAGCTAGAAAACAAAGGAAGTCGGTGCTTCCAATGAATGTAATTCTTCAAACATATAAGAAAAAACACCCCGTGGTTTTCTCCCACTTTGGGTTTCCACGTAAAACACTGGTGTACTGTGTATGTGTGTGATTGTTCATTTATTATTGCTCATTATTGGATAATAGTTCTACATTGACATAGCATTTGGATTATTTGGTTAAAAAGGACTATAATTGTGTTATTACTAATTCACCCCCCCTCTCAGTAATCCAACAACTTGGCGGAGGGTGTATGCCCTTATACTCCTCCAAGGGCTTTAGACAAGTATAGCATGAAACAAGAAGAAAATACCAACAAAATGCAGAAATTTCCTTACCAATTCCACAAGATAGAAAGATAAACCCTAGATTTACCAAGTAAAGTCCATCCACATGAAAAAATAAGCCTCCAAGAGAAGTGTGTTCCACTTAAGCTCCACAATATACCAATAAGCATCCAAAAATTTTCACAAGAGAGAGAGATAGATCAAATTCCCAAAGAGGGTGAAAATTTCATCCAAGTAGTCTCCTCAAGTGAGAGAGCTATGATAATGAAATGACAAATGAGATTTATTTATAATAGGTCATGTAAATTAAGTTTGTCCACTTAATTAGGGTAAAACACAAAATAGGGAGGTCACCCTCTTTTACTTTTCCCC
Source organism: Picea engelmannii (assembly GCA_009831015.1). Lineage (NCBI taxonomy): Eukaryota > Viridiplantae > Streptophyta > Pinopsida > Pinales > Pinaceae > Picea > Picea engelmannii. The sequence continues at coordinate 27,741 of ML778071.1, forward strand.
TTTACAACAAAAATTTAATTCTTACATAAAAAGAAAACCCTATAGGTGACATCTTGGCATCTTTAGCAAGTCGGTGAAGTGCTTGGAGAAGAAGTTGGGCCTCCAAAGTCCATGTGTCATTGTGCAAGGGTTCCTCCTCGTCAAAAAATGCCAATACTCCATCAAATCATCTCCATGTTCAACAAACCCTAGCCACAAAAGTGACGTCAAGCCCTAGAAGAGGATGTTTTGACCTTCCAAGGTCAAACGTTGGGCTAAAAGGAGCTAGTTTCCATCATTCAAGGTATCTCCTCATGCCTCCAAAAGAAATGTTCACCTTCTAGTTACTCCCAGGTTGTAGGTCATGGAATCCAACTTATGGGATTCCTACCCTAATGCAGGCCCAAGCTAGGCTTGTTCCTCCAAATCGTCCACCAAGCAAGGTCCTACAAAGACAAATGAGTGCACCCTCCAAGGGTCTCATGTTAAATGTATCAAACCAATAACTTTTAATACAAGATCCACCTAAACATGTGCATCAAAACTACCTTCTCAGATTAAACAAGTGCTTAAAGACCCTATGCAACTTTCCAAGTTTAGGTATGGTAGGGTTGTCAAGGTGACCTATTGGGTGAGTCATTCCTCAAGTCAAGGAGTGTTTCCCAGGTGGAACCTCTCTAAGTAATTCAAAGAATATGGAGTGGATGGGGGTAAGACTTTTGGGCATGGGTTTCATGACATAGATGGGTTCGTATTGTCTCATTTATGAGTGCCTTTGTAGAGGGTGTGTTTCACCTTCATTTTCAATGCATCCTTTTTTCAAACCCATTTATTTTCCATTAATTATTTAAAGTCCTGAAAAATTAGGTAACTTAAAACTTGAAAGGAGTGCCACAATGTCACTTGAAGCTAGAGGTACATAGAGTGTCATATGCATGGAAAGAAAGGGACATTGCATGTGTGTACACACCTCAACAAGCGAGTCATATATATAATGTGAATTTGATTTTTCTGGTCTTAAATTCTCTTAAGAGAAATGTTTCATTGTTCTCAAGACCTATTTGGGTGAGCATCCAGAAGAATAAAAAAAATTCTTTTATCTTTTTCCAGCTACATTCCCTCTGGGCCTTCAACCCCTTCTTCCCATGAAATGAGGTATAATCCCTTCTTGGGTCAGTACACCCAAAAATCCCAAAAGAGAAGGAGACAAAAAGGATGAAGTGTGAACAATTATAAGTATGATCGGGAATTGTACGATGACTCATAAATGAGACCACCCAATAGAAAACCTTTCTCCAAGGGTGATCACTTACTAGGGCACAATGTTAACCACTAAGGTGAAACAGGGAAAAGAGAATAATTTCCAAATAGACGTTCTATAATCAAAAGAATCTTTAAATGCAACATACTCAAATGCCTCAAGTATTAGAGTGACACTTACCACAATACCTGACTTGTACCTCGTGGAGCAAGACCCATTGTCTTCCAGAAACAGGTTGATGTGGTGAATGGAATTATGTTGAACCAAAGAAGTGTTTTGTTGAAGTGGGTCTCCATCTATGTAAGTGGATATCACAAGTCAATCCATCCCTCGACACTCCATGTCTGCAACCTAAGGGTCTCGAGACATCATCTCCTTAGTTATCCCTAGAAATAGGGGATAACATCTGGCTCCTACTTGGGGACATGTACTTACTGTAGAGTGCATGAAAACCTCAACATATCCTAGTTAGATATGTGCCTACATTTTAAAAACAAACTATAAAATCTAGGGTGGCTTACTCACCCTTCGCTCATATAATAAAATGCAAAATTTCAAAATTGACAACTAATTCTAGAAAGAAAGAAAAAAATCGTACTTTTTTCATATAATATGATGAAAACAAAAGATGTAAATCAATAATACAAGTAGAGCAAAATGAAAATCAGAAATGAAATGCAACTTAAGTATCATGATCAATCAAGATGCAAATGTAAGAATTCAAGATGACCTACCTACTTACCTGGGGCCCATGGCCCATGGTGATCAAATGTTATGGATGTCAGGTGAAATCATACAACCAGTGCAACCAGTTGATCATCTCATCAAGGTATCTCCCATGTTCTTAATTATGTAATAAAACAAAGATAAGTCAAGCATATAATAATCATAAGAAAGAATAGACATATAATCAATCATGAAATGAAACTCATGGAGATGGGTGGGAGGGAGGAAATCTTGTTGGGAAAAGAAAATAGAATCCTGATCATCCAAAAAATCTTGCCTAAAAGAATAGCCATAAGCCCGATCAATCCATCTCTGAAGAGTGCTACCATGCATAGACAATGACTCGTCTTCATCTTCACTTAGCACATCACCACTTCATGAGGAAATGAGATATCGGAAGAAACCACATGGTTTCTCGAAGAGGAAGATAAGAGGTAAGGTACATCCTTATGTCCAAAGACAGAAAATCATTGCCTCTTATTTTTCAAATCCCTACAAGAAACCCCAAAAATAAAATACTTACATTCTGTAATGTGAATTTCTGATAGCTTTGGGCTGGTGATGACCAAGTGCCCATCAAAATCTGAGTGTGAATGTGGTTCGATCTCTTCATAGGACAAGTCTGCATCCTTAAAACGATATGAATCATAAATCTCAAGAGGCGACTGTAAGTCATCGTAAGTATATGGTGACAAGTCATCCTCAAATAGATGAAATAAATCTGTGACCACATCATCACGAGGCTTCCAAGAATCTAAATTGTATAAAAATAAAGACAAACTCTCTAAAGGTGAAAATTCAAATCCTTTTGCATGAGAACCACCCTCAATGTTGTAAATGGGGAATCTATCAAAAATGAAGCAACTCACATCCCACCTACATCTCCCCATCTATATGAAATATCGAGGTGTTGATCAACCATGTCTAAGAAGTCCCTCATGAAAAAATTTGCATGTTCTGGACTAATCACTTCTTCATCTTTGTGTGCATGAGGAAAACGGGGTTGAGCAACTTCATCTTCACCAAGTAGGATAATGAACACTGATGTCTCATCTGGGTCTTCATCATTAAGATCTTTGTGAGAACTTTCTCCATGGATGTTTTCTTCAAGTGCTTCTTTTGTAGGTGGTGGGTGAATTTCACATTCTTCAACTGGTGTCTTGTCATCCACTAGTAAGCCTTATCTGTAAAGGACATATTTGATCTCTTGGAAAGTAGCCTACAAATCTTGAGTAGCTGGGCCCCAATACCCAAAAAACTCTTCAACAAGTTTTGTAGAAGACCGGATAATTTTCGGATCACATGAGCATGCAATCCAATTCCTTTGACTTGATTCCAGAGAAGATACATAATTTTTCATTAGTAAATCTTCATGCAATACATTTATACTTGAAGCATACCTCATATAATTTACAACATGGGTGACTGCTAGAGTTGGGTCACCACTGAATTTGGTTAAACTTTCCCTCCACTCCATAGGGAAATAATTTGGATATCCAAGGATATTTTGAACATCAATAGAGGGGTATACCTTATGGAATCCCCATGGTAAATCCTGTGATGCCATGTTTTCAATATCTGAGGTGTCGCTTCAATGGAGTCTCTAGATGAACTTAGTGTTCATAAAAAATGGAGAGGGTATCTTCCCTCAATGGAGTCGTCGACCAAGCTAGGGGTGAAGGATTTGGGATCAAAGCTTGCCAAAGTGTCATTAGGGAATGAAAGAGGATTCAAAATCCTCTCTGACAATGACATAAAAAATTTATCACACAAATTGTAGGTTGGTAAAATCCCAACCCAATCCACAAACGTGGGACAACCATGAGAGTATCTACCCATTGTCACCTTAGATAGACACTCCCCTCACATTAGTGATGATGAAAAACACCACAAGGGAGGAATCTTGGTGACCCTAAGGGGATTGAGATGGAGAGTGAGATGATGGAAGGTGAAACCCCTATAGGTCAAGTTAGGAAGTGGAAAATGGTTTGGATAAGAGTTTTGTTGAGGAGGGTAGGTTGAGAAAGTAGAGTGTACCTGCAAGAGAGTGTTATACATGCCTAAGACAAGACAAAATATGGATATACAAGCCAAATAATAAAATGGAAAAGCAAGTGAAGCTTGTTGTCTTATATTGCAGCAGTAAACAAGAATATATATCAGCAAGTAAATGGTAACAATGGCAGCAAAATATATCACTAAAAGTCAAGTGAATGATGCAAGAGACTAAGCTAACAATTACTAGTTTAACTCAAGTGTAATAGAGCAAGCATTTATTGAAAATAGAGGGTTGTTAGATGATGTTTTCAAAGAATTTTAATAACATACAAGTGGTTGTAGAAAAAATTTGCTACAACAACAAATTCCAACCACCGAAACTAACAAGTAAACCACCCAAAAGATGCATGATAGCAAGAAGATTAATTATGGCAGACTTCAAGAAAATTTCAATGGTTTAAAAGTAAGTTAAAGAAAGAGTTTGAATGTGTTTTGTTGCAGCCCTAATCGTTGTAGCACAAATTTATTACAGAAACAAGAGATACTTGGCCAAAGTATACACCATAGGGGCTCAAGGTAGCCAATAACATATAGAATTGAAACCACTGTAAGGAAATGAAATATCTCATTAAAACATGTTTCCCAGTGCAACGATTTTATTTCTCCAATGCAATTTTCATATTAGTTATTTACATATATTGGGTAATGAATTATTGGTTGTAAGAGTTGTATCCACTACTTCTCTAGGGGTGTAATCCCTTTTACTCCCTAGAGAAAGAGAATCCAACAAAGGTAAGTCTAGGAGGTTGTAAGCCCTTTTACTCCTCCTAGCAACCTTGTGAAAAATGGCTTATCAGATAACAATTACGATGAAACTTGGTGGAGGGTGTATTCCCTTATACTCCTCCAAGGGTTTTAGACATGTATAGCATGAAACAAGAAGAAAATACCAACAAAATGCAAAAATTCCCTTACCAATTCCACAAGATAGCAAGATAAACCCTAGATTTACTAAGTAAATTCCATCCTCATGCGAAAATAAGACTCCAAGAGTAGTGTGCACCACTTTAGCTCCACAATATACCAATAAGCATCCAAAAATTTTCACAAGAGAGAGAGATAGTTCAAATTCCCAAAGAGAGCGAAAATTTCAGCCAAGTAGTCTCCTCAAGTGAGAGAGCTATGATAATGAAATGTAAAATGACCTTTATTTATACTAGGTCATGTAAATTAAGTTTGTCCACTTAATTAGGGTAAAACACAAAATAAGGAGGCCGACCTCCTTTACTTTTCCCCTTTACAACAATAATTTATTTTTAACACAAAAAGAAAACCCTAAAGCTGACGTCACATCATAATAAGGTGATGTATTGGCATCTTTAGCAAGTCGTTGAAGTGCTTGGAAAAGACATTGGGCCTACAAAGGCCATGTGTCATTGTGCAAGGGCTCCTCCTCATCAAAAAATTCCAATATTCCATCAAATCATCTTCATCATCACCAAACCCTAGCCCCAAAAGTGACGTCAAGCCCTAGAAGATGACATTTTGACCTTCCAAGGTCAAACATTGGGCTAAAAGGGGCTAGGTTCCATCCTTCAAGGTGTCTCCTCATTTATCCAAAGGAAACATTCACTATCTAGTTGCTCCTAGGATGTGGGTCATGGCATCCAACCTATGGGCTTCATGCCCCAATGAAGACCCAAGCTAGGCTTGTTCCTCCAAATCATCCACCAATCAAGGTCATATAAAGACAAATGAGTGCGCCCTCCAAGGGTTTCAAGTAAAATGTATCATTCCAATCAATTTTAATACAAGAGCCACCTAAACATGTGCATCAAAACTAACGTTTCAAATTAAACAAGTGCTCAAAGACTCTATGCCAATTTCCAAGTTTAGGTATGGGAGGGTTGTCAAGGTGACCTATTGGGTGAGTCATTCCTCAAGTTAAGGAGTGTTTCCCAGGTGGACCCTCTCTAATTCATGCAAATAATATGGAGTGGATGGGGGTAATACTTCTAGGCATGAGGTTCATGCCATACAACGGTTTGTATTGTCTCATTTATGGGTGCCTTTGTAGAGGGTGTGTTGCACCTTCGTATTCAATGCATCATTTTCCAAACCCATTTATTTTCCATTAATTAATTAAAGTCCAAAACAATTGGGTAACTTAAAACTTGAAAGGAGTACCACAATGTCACTTGAATCTAGAGGTACACAGAGTGCCATATGCATGGAAAGAAAGGGACATTGCATGTGTGTACACACCTCAACAACCCAGTTATCTATATAACATGAAAACACTTTTGCAGGTCTTCAATTATTTTAAGAGAAACGTTTCATTTTTCTCAATACCTCTTTGGGCAAGCATCCAGAAGGATAAAGTTTTTTCTTTTATATTTTTCCAGCTACATTCCCTCTAGGCCTTCAACCCCTTCTTTCCATGAAATGAGGTACAATCCCTTCTTGGGTTAATACACCCTAAAATCCCAAAAGATAAGGAGATGAAAAGGATGAAGTGTGAAAAATGATAAGTATGATCGGGAATGGTATGCTGACTCGTCATTGAGAACACCCAATAGCAAACATTTCCCCAAGGGTGACCACTTACTAGGGCACAATGTCAACCACCAAGGTGAAACAGGGAAAAGAGCATAATTTTCAAGCAGACGTTCTATAATAAAAAACAACTTTAAATGCAACATGCTCAAATTCCTCATGTATTAAAGTGACACTTACCACAATACCTAACTTGTACCTCATGGAGAAAGACCATATGTCTTCCGGAAACAGGCTGATGTGGTGAATGCCATTATGATTAACCAGAGAAGTCTGGTGGTGAAGTGGGTCTTCATCTGTGTAAGTGGACATCACAAGTCAATCCATCCCTCGACACTCCATGCCCACAACCTGAGGGCCTCGAGACATCATCTCCTTAGTTATCCCTAGAAATAGGGGATAACAAAGCTAACAAAAGCCATCAAAATTTAACCAATTAAAAATTTTCTAATTTAAAAATTTAAATAGACAAATTAAAAAAAAATAATATAATTTTTTTTAAATTAAATTTGGTTTCTTGCATATTAAATTATGTTTAAGTAAATACATGTACATTAAATATATGAATTATTTCTTTCATCACTTGTCTATAATAATTTATTTTAAATATTTCTTGGATGGGGTGCAAGTCGTTGGGATGGCCCAAGCACTCGTGGCAACACCATCGTTCGACGAGATAGTTTTCGTGCATTGTACACCTGGTTGGACATTGGAGATGGTGGTAAGTACCTTTGTCACAATTCAAAGTGATGGAAGTGGCAAGGGTGGGGTGGTGCAAATCATTCGACATGATGAAAAAAATTAAGTTATCAAGCCCAAGACCTAGAGTCGGTACACAACATTCATGTCCAAGCATGTCGAAGGGTAAGAAAGAGAAGTGGAGGGTGATAAAACGCCATTATTCTGAGATGTCGATGGGTATGAACAATGGGATTATGATGGCGCACCTGTGGGGATTAGGTCCAGAGAGGTAGACACCAAAGAGGAACTTCATATGAAAAGAAAATATGTGGGTGACGATGTTGTTTGGGTGAATCAGTATGCAGTAAAGTAGGGTTTTGGTTTGTTTATCGGCTCGACCGACGTTGGCGTGGGAATAGATCTATCGAGAAAGTTAGTTTGGCTCGTGGGTATTTGCAATGGGAAACAAGTGTCGAAGTGGAGTCACTTCTCAGAGAGGATTTTCTAGAAGATGGCTAGGCATGGGGGTGTGAAGGGAACGGTTAGGTGCAGGGGGAAGCATGACCAGGAAGCTTCCACTTCTCGGGGTATAGTGGCTAACACGTGGGCAACTGGAGAGGCATGGGAGGCAGGGAACATGTTCATTGAGCTATGATCTGTGAAGGAAAAGAAGTCGACTGATGAGGTCGAGAAGAGGGTTCAGGCTCAATGACTGAACATGTCTGACAGAGAAGTGTTAGAGGAAGCAGAGGACTCGGTGGAGGACCCCTTCTACTCTACAACAAAGGAAACAAAGTATTTTAAAATAGTCGAGACTTATTGGATAGTGAAATCCATGGTGGGACAGGCTATGCACAGGGCCAGAATGGAGCAGGAGGACATTTTGCATGTTGTATGCATCCTGGAAGAGAAATTTGAGTTGTTTTTCCACTCCCAATATGATATCCCACATTCATAACAATTGTGATACATTATGCACTTGACAAACCCTTTACTTGGTTCTACATAATTTGGTTAAGATTTCCATGAAGTGTCGAAACATTTGGATCCTCTACTCCACTTACTACTCTGTCATCCTTTACTCCAATTTGCAGTGAATCCTATGCTTGGAGTCTTATCCTCTAACGACCCTCCACATCATTGTATTTGTATTTTCTTACTTCAACTTCTCTTATAGAACTTGCATGTGTCAAAATTTTACCTTTTTCACTATAATCATTCTCCCTTTTTGCAACTTGAATTATTGATGTTATGAAGAGTTCCTTTAAGACAAATCTCCCCTGAACTTTTAATCATCCAAAGAAACCCTAGATCACTCCAACTCTCCCATCATCTTGGCATCCCCTAGCTCTATAGGTGAAACTTTTTTAACCCTACCTTAGCTTTCAATAACCTAATTAAGACCTCCTATGAAAAAAAATAATGATTTCTTACAAATCAAATAAAACATTTAAATATACTAAATTAAATTAAATTAAATTAAATTAAAAAAAAAAAAAAAAAAAACTTGTAATTGATAATACTATACTTATACTTTAATAACAATTGTTTTTTAAGTCGCTTGTTACTTTCAAAACCATAGTCATGAACTATTTAGAGAACTATTTAGAGACCCTTCAACCATATTTTTCAAACATTTAATACTTCTCCACGACATATTTATAAAATATTATAAATATTTATAAAATATTATGTAAAGCCCTCTAACAATAATTTCAAACATTTGATGGGTGTTTTGTTGGGTTAGGTGATTCTATGAAGTTAGTCGATGGATGTTTTTTTTGGTTAGACATATTTATAAAATATTATGTAAAGCCCTTTAACAATATTTTCAAACATTTAATGGGTGTTTTGTTGGGTTAGGTGAATCTATGAAATTAGTCAATGGAGGTTTTTTTTGGTTAGGTGAATTTTTTTAAAGTAAAAATGAGTCAAAGTGGTTTTTTTGGTTAAGTGAATTTTTTTAAGTAAAAATGAGTCAAAGTTTTGGAATGTGTTTTTGTTTGATGTGTATCTCTTTCTTACTAAGGAGGACTCTTGTACACACCATAAACATTCCCTTGTTTACAAGATTGATTGAATACCATAGTATATATTACAAGGGAATATATATATAACTTTTAAAAGATAATTTCCTAAACACAAATTCCATTGTTTATATGATTTGATTGAACTACCTTAAAAAGAATAATATATATATATAACTTCTAAAAGATAATTCCCTAAACACAAATTCCATTGTTTATATGATTTTATTGAACGACCTTAAAAAGAACTTTTGAAAAGACATAATTTGTTAATTAAAAACAAATACGTAACCAGAAAACAAAAAAACAAACAACATGCAAGAATTCTACCCCTTACACATCTAATTACCCTAGGTGTAGTAAGTTCATGTTTCAATGCAAACAAAAAGCCTTAATAAACTTGTTGCAAGCTTAGTTGAGAAAAACAAATACCTAACCAGAAAACAAAAAAACAAACAACATGCAAGAATTCTACCCCTTACACATCTAATTACCCTAGGTGTAGTAAGTTCGTGTTTCAATGCAAACAAAAAGCCTTAATAAACTTGTTGCAAGCCTGGCTCAACTAGGGAGAGGTTGGAGGACCACAACACATCAATTCTTGTTATATCCTTACAAATATGCAGTGAAACTGTCATATATTTTGGTCACGAGTAAATATATCTAAAATCTTGTCATTATGGATGTCATTACATGGGCTCTAAATGGACAAGCCATTGTCATAATGATAGTGACCCATGGAACATGAGTTGGTTAGTGTGTATGATGTAATTACATGGGCTCTGAATGGACAAGTCATTGTCATAATGATAGTGACCCATGGAACATGAGTTGGTTAGTGTGTATGATGTAGATGAGAAGGCTTAAATAAAACATTAAAAAAATGAGTATTTTGTCAAACACTTTTTATATCGTGTTTTTATTAGAGCCTCATTTCTACATGTATGAGATCTTTGGAGTTCCAATTTCACAAGTACATAAGGTTTTGAGTTATAACTTTCATACCATCTTTTTAGTTACTTTGTTACATTTTTGTTTATAAAAGATCACAAAAATTATCTAGCATGCAAACTTTTTATTTTGAATCTTGAAGCGATAAATATTATGCTTAAAATCTTGAAAATGATACGACTACCACCTATCGTATTTGTTACTTCAAGGCTTTAGGTAGAAAGTCTACATGATAAATGAGGTTAGTCATGAAAGATTAAAAAATCAGATTCATAAGTATGACGACATGAGTTTCAATCCATATGTGACTTGAGTTTCAATCCATATGCGACTTGCTTACATTTATGACATTTTTTTGTGACAAATAAATAAAAGATTAAATAAATGAGTATTTTCTTAAACACTTTAATTCGATATTTTGGTTAATAATTCATATTCACATATACAAAACCTCAAATTTTATTATCATAGTCCATTAGTTTGTAATGTTGTTTAAAATGGTCATAGAACTTGGTGATCTGGATTATATTGAGAACAAAATGAGGTACAAACAAAACTATAGCAGAGAACACATAAGTATAGTGAAACTCAACTTTCATTAATGAATAAAATAACATAATATTGTAGAATACAAATTGTATAGAATGGTGGTAGATTACCTCTAAAGAGAAAGAGATATCGGGTACGCTCCTTCACAAAATGATGTTACAAGAGGCCAAAAGAGTGGCATTGTTGTCGACATCATGAATGAATAATAATATATCATTTTACAAATGGGAGGGCCCAAATATATAGTACTTACATATGCCTTTTCACTAAGTCATCGTTTCACTTATTTTAATATTATTATATGTTTTATTTTCTTTATCGTGTTCTACAAATACCATGGGTGAATACCATGGGTTACAAAACCATGGGCTCATAAACCACCAATGGTAAAAACTAATGAATAATTGTGCAAGCATCTTTTTACCAATTTATTATTATTATTTATTTTATTTCTCTAGTCATCACATATGGATAAATGAATATATGTAAGAATGTGGATAAAGTCAAGTAAGAATATATGCAATACATAGTAAATGTAGGATTAGTTGGAGTCGGTGCAACCGCTCCAACCATTTATCCATTGTATAAATAAACTCAAATATGGAATATAAAGACAGTTGGATATCCTTCCCCACATTTATCTCCTTCTTTATTGGGATTATGTGTGTGTCTTGATGTGTGTTCCAATGTAGTCTCTCTTGAATGCTTGCCTCAATTTCCTGGACTACAACACCATGGTTTATAAAAACCACATGCTCGAAAACGTTGATTCAATGGAAAAGGTAAATGACCACTGATATCCACCTGGATCGGTCCTCTCCCTTAGGAATCAATGGTCCCCATTGTGTCAATTTCCCTAAGGAGATAGGGAAAATTTTGTTGAATCTGAACCTTGGTGAGCCACTTGCCTTGTTGAAGTAGTTGTCCTACTTTGACAACTCGATAGAGTTGTATGTTCTATTGGTGATTGTCTTTCATTTGGGTCTCCATGATACAATCCAATGTAGATTTCTCAATGCACTCAGGATTGAGTTCAATAGGGGCCAAAATCTCGACCACCTGCGAGGTGTCCATCAGAGGTAGGTAGCATGGTCATAGAAACTCCTGAAAGGGCTTGTGGCCAATAGAGTTTTGAAGGGATATGTTATAGCTATGTTGAACATACGTAACCTTCTTTTGCACCAAGACAATTGGGCTCTCACAAGGTGAGGATCTCAGTCAAATATGGCCCTTTTGGATGAGCTCATGAATTTGATGTTTTATTTCCTCATTCTCTAGAAGGGAGCGTCTGTAGATTGGAACATAGGGTAAGGGAACACCAGGTACCAAGTCAATGGAATGATTGACTTGGTAGTGCAAAGGCACCCCCATAGGTGAAGCAAAAATTTCTTTTTATTCCTCTACAATCTTTTCGACCTGCTTCTACTATGTAGAAAGGTCTCAAGGTGAGGTGGTGGTGGTCTCAGTGACCTTCCATTCATCTTATGACCGGATCGTGAAGCTGGAAAAAATTGTGGTCTGAGAGATCACTTTGTCGCATTGTTTTGCCAGGATCAATGGAATGGAAGTAATCGTAACTATCTCCGGTACTCTGTAGAGTTGACCCCCCAAAGCAATAATTCCACTATGGGGTCAAGACTCATAAACAACGTGACATTTCCACATATATGGTCAATGTCCTAAGAAAATCATAGACTTCAAGTGGGGCAATAGCACACTATACTTGATCCTTGAAGGGCTTGATCTCGTAGAAAAGGTGACATTGTTGGCTGACACAGATGTCTCATCCCCGACTTAACCATCGGATATTGTATGGTTGGGGGTGTGGCATTATCAACAAATTCATTATTTTGAAAACCTCAACTGAGATTAGGTTATTTTGAATCTCATTGTCAATAATGAAGTGTAGTGGGGTCCCCTTCACCCACATCTATGAGTGGAAGAGGTTCTCCTGATCCACAATTATATCTGTAAAAATTAAAAAATGCAGCAACAACAAGATTGGTACACAAGAAATAAGCGTTGCACAAATACAAATATGTAGAGAATGAAAAAAGCAGAACACTGGAAGTGAGAATTAAATGAGCATTCATTGTGTTTCATCAAGAAGACACCATTTTTATCAGATTGGGAGAATATTGTTTACAACAACAAGAGACTTGCAACTTTATTTCTGACTGACAAGTGTTGTTTCACTTTTTATTTAGTTAACTTCCTAATGGAAAAATCATTATAATTCTTTATTAGGAACTACCATGCTCAGCTAGACTAGCGAGGGAAGTTTACAATGGAAAACTCTATGCGAAGGGAGATGGGCGCCCTCTTTGGTGGCCCAATTCCTCTTTTTTTAGATCTGGAAGTGTCCCTGCTTCTTCCAGCAAGTGAGGGAAAGAACGTTGCAACGTTGCAGGAGACATCCACTTGGCCTGCACAGGTGTCTAGCCCTTGCGGCCCACAAGGTAGGAAACATAGTGTTGTTGGCGAGTGTTGCGAGTTTGAGAGTCTAAAATGGTGTCTGTGAGCAGAGCAGGATGGAAATATGGTATATTGTCCACTGGATGATGTATCGTGATGGTTTCCTCAAGGAGTGGTGGCTCAAACAGCTTGAGATTGTTGACGTTGAGCACATTGTGGATGCAAAGCTGTGGTGGCAAGTCCAGGTGATAAGCATTCTCGTTAATTCGTTCGAGCACGGTGTATGGACCATAGCGCAAATGGTGGAGCTTATGATGTTCTCCTCGGAAGTGATGCTTGTCTAGTGATAGCCACACTCGATCGCTAGGCTGAAAAACCAATGGTGTGCATTGTTTATCGTGTCGATGTTTGGCGCACTCCTGTGCTACTTGCAATGCCTCTATTACTTGGGAATGTCATTGTGTAATGTTGTGGATGAAAATCTGCATTGATTTTTGCTCTTGTTGTTGTTGTGTAGACCCTGAGGATGCAAGAGTGAGTGGTAACTCTGAGGGCACACTTGGTTGAAATCCCAGACAAACCTTGAAGGGTGAGAAGCCTGTGGAGGAGTGGATGGCCCTGTTATAGCTGTGTTGCATGACATGCAGATAAGAGTCCCATTGCTTGTTTTTTGCAAAGTAGATGCGAAGAGAGTGGACTATAGTGTGGTTGACAACCTTTGTCTGGTCGTCAGTTTGGAAGTAAAATGTGGTGGAGAAATGGAGTTGTCATCTGAGCGAAGACCATGGAGTATGCCAAAAGGTACTGAGGAAGCGAGAGTCATGATCTGAAATGATACTATTGGGTAATCCAAAATGGGGTCGCACATGATGGAAAAATAGGTTGGTAGTTTGTGCAGCAGTTGTAGTTTTATGATAGGGAAGGAACATAGCCATCTTAGAGAATTGAAAAACTACAACCCAAATAACATCATGATTGCAAAATGTGGTAGGGAGACCACTCAGAAAGTCCATGGACATGGATTCCCATGGACGAGAAGGAACTGGTAGAGGTTGCTAGGGACCATGGAGATGGTTAGATGGCTTACTTTGTGAATAGAGGGAGCAAGTACGAATGAATGTTTCCACGTGTTTGGACAGTGCATGCTAGTAGAAATGGCGTTGGATATTGAGGATGGTTTTGGCTGTGCCAAAATACCCATCGCAAGAAGAGGTGTTTTCTTCTCAGATTAGAATGAGATCATATTTGGTCTGCGACACGTATAACTAATTGAGTTTGTAGAGCCACCCTTCATGGATGGTGTAGTCAATAAATGGAGTCTGGTTGATGACCATAGGTTGCTGCAAAGCACACTAGACTTGTATGAAACATGGATTTTTAGCATACATGTCCTTCCATGCATCATAATCTTTACAACGCACTTCGAAAATGTGCATAACCTGCATTGGGGGTCGACTTAACAAGTTTTTCATCTTATTGGAGGTACCCTTATTATATTTAATAACTAGGTGAAACTGTTGAAGATACATTTCCCACTTTAAATGGTGTTGTTCCTGCATCTTACTTTGGGAATTGATGAATATCAACGGATGGTGGTTGGTATGCAGGATGGTCACTTTACCCAGAATGTAGTGGTGACATTTATTGAGTTCCTATACTAATATATATAATTCATTGTCATATGTTTTGTAGTTTACTTTGGCTTCCGTAAGAGTCTCGGAGTGGTACGCTACAGGATGACCTCCCTGTTTAAGTACAACCCCAATGGAAAATTGAGAGGTGTCTATCTTGTATATCAAAGGGTTGATTCATGTCCGATAGTCTCAGAATAGGATTTGAACATAATGTTGTCTTCAATTTCATAAAATGACGCTCAACCTCTAGAGTTCGATGAAAATTGGCTTGATGTGACAGTTAATGCAGAGGTGGAGCTAGTTGTGAGAAGTGGGAGACAAATTTTCTGTAGAAAATGATGCCTGCCATGAAACTTTTTAGGTCATGTGTGTTGGAGGGTGTTGGCCATTGCTCCAAAGCATTCACCCTCGAGGGATTTGGGTGCACACCTTGGGTATCCACTATGAATCCCAAGTATTGGATGGAAGTTTGTCCAAATAAGGACTTCTTTTCTTTCACCTGCAACTGATGCTCTTGAAACAATTCAAGCACTCTGTGCACTTGTTGCAAATGGTATTGCCAAGAGTTACTGAAGATCAAAATATCATCCAAGTAAATAATGAAAAACTTAGCTAGGTGTGGTCTGAAGATGTCATCAATGAGGCGCATGAATGTGGCTGGTGCATTCGTCAGCTCGAATGACATTACCATCCACTCGAAAAGCCCAAATTTGGCCTTGAACGTTGTCTTCCATGTGTATGTTGTCTGCATGTGCACTTGATGATATCTGGATGTCAAGTCCATTTTAGTGAAGAAGAAAGCCCTTTTCAGGTGGTCAAACAAATCCTCGATTCGGGGAAGGGGATATCAGTTTTTAACAATGGTTTTATTGAGGTCACGGTAGCCAGTTACGAGATGCCACTTAGAAGTTTCTTTCTTTGGGATAATAAAGGCAGGGAATGCACACGGCGACGATGAAGGCTTGATGTGGTCGGATTCCATAAGCTAGCCAATTTGGTGTTCAATTTTAGAATCTTCTTGAGGTGCAAGGTGATAGGAGAGGGAATTGGGTAAGGATGCACCTAGTATGAGGTCAATGGAATGCTCAATAGAGCGAGATAGGGGTAATCTTGTGGGTTGTGTGAAAACATCGACAAATTCATCGATAAATGGGAGCATGTCTGGAGGTGTAGGAGTGGAAAAATTATTGGGTTTAATAGGGCACACTAACACAATGAGACACATTTATTGATATTGACTTCTTAACTACTGCTTTGTCGATAAGTGACGAAGTGGGTTTAGGAGCATATGATGTGAGAACATAGGTGCGCCCATCTAGTTGCAGATGATATTGGTGATATTTAGCATGGTATACAACATGTCGGGCCTATTGGTAGGGGAGGTCGAGTAATAAGTCTACACAATCCAAAGGGGAGACATCACATGTGACTATATCGCGAAACATACCAATGGTGAAGGTGACTGCACAACACCTAGAAACTGTGAGGCGATGGCCACCTTTTTGTACCCAACCAATTTGGTATGGGGTTGGGTGCGAATTAGTGGGTAGTTGAAGGCGTTGACCAAGTCCTGTGAGACGAGGTTCTTTTGGTTGCCATTGTCCATACTAAGGGTGGACAATTCATGTTTGATATGGAAATTATGGGTGAAGAGAAGAATAGTAGATGTGTTTGGTTCATTGGAGGTCATTAAAATGAGGGATGGATATAATTTAGTAGGGTTATCAAGGGAAACCACTTCAGGATTTGCAGGGGAGTCAGTTGGATCAATCTCGAAAAACAAATTTTTGTTGGTGCGCAAATTCTTAAGTGCGCGACAGTCGATAGAAGAGTGTGAATTAGTCTTATGGAAAGAACACCAAGGCACATTATGGGATGAGGCGAGGAAGGAATATGGGACAATTGATGGAAAAGTAGGAGAATTACCAGGAGTGGATGGTCTGACTCGATCTTGAGGAGAACAGAGTCGAGGTACCACCTTATGTTCTAGAAAATCCTTGTCCAAGGAGGACTGTCAAACATATCTACTTCAATATGGATGCTTAACAATAATCCATAATTAAACTTGGCAATAAATACCTCTTCTGGATCGGTGATGTGGAGATGGATCCATAGTTTGTAAAAGATGTCAATGTATCCCTCGATGAAATGATTGGAAAGTTGTCGGAGCTGCAACCATCTGGCGAGGAGGTTCTAGTAATAACCCGGTGGGTAGAAACGCTCTCTAAGATTCTGGTAGAATCCATCCCACATCGTAATGTGTGGTGTCAGTGTTTTGATCAGGTCGCCTCTGTCCATGACCTGGGAATAATTTTCCAGCTGAGTGTCCCACCATGTTTATGCAATTCCCTCGAGTTGCAGACCGACGATTTGAAGCTTCATGCCTTCTGTCATCTCAAGAAATATATGGAAGTATGTGGAAAGACCGCAAAGCCAATAATTGAAATTATCGCCATTCATTTGGCCCACAAACTTCAGTAATTGGACGCACGTATCCAACTGCATGGGTGTTGGAGCTTTGTGTTGTTGCAGATGGAGTAGCTCTTAGAGAGCCATCATTAAATCCTGAATTGGAGTTGTGGAAATGGATGCAGAATCCTATGTAGATGGCTCTCTTTGAGACGACATAATTTTCATTCACCACGGATGTGATCTTTCATTGGATGTTGCACTGAGAATAGTTGAACTCTTGAGCACACTGAGAAAGCACTCGGTACCCTGAGGAGGGCGTACTGGAAGACCTGAGAAGGACGTCTATATCTGGAAAAACAATTTCTTGAATGGCCTCTCTTCTAAATTCCATGGATGAGTATAAGATGACTTGGATCTAGGCTCTAATACCAATTGATCCACAATTCTATCTGTAAAAAATAAAAAATGAAGCAACAAAAAGACTGGCACACAAGAAATAAATGTTGCACAAATAAAAATATGCATAGAATGAAAAAAATAAGAACATTAGAAGTGAGAAGTAAATTACCATTCGTTGTATTTCAACAAGAAGACACCATTTTTATCATATTGGGAAAAAAAATTTTACCACAACAATAAGAGCCTTGCTACTTTATTTCTGACTGATAAGCGTTGTTTCACTTTTTATTTAGTTAACTGCCTAACGGAAAAATCATGCTAATTATTTATTAGGAACTGCCATGCTGAGCTGGACTGGCAAGGGCAATTTACAATAGAAACAACTAAGAGAAGGGAGATGGGTGCCTTCTTTGGTGGCCCAACTCCCCCTCCTCAGGCTCCTGTGGTTTTTCTGGTTGGGATGGTAGTAGTGGGTTCTGCATCGACGATCTATTTCCATTTATTGTGCTCTGAATTGGAGTCTAAGCCATGGTCTTATTCTTTTTCTTTGAGCTCAACTAACAATGATTGTTTCAAGCTACATTCATTAGTGTTGTGCCAAGGGTTCTTGTGGAACTCACACCACTTTCCAGTTTCCTTCTTTGACTTCCCATCACCCTCCTTTACCTGCAACTTGGACTTGCTTTCATGGAATTGGCTCTCCTTGCTCCGTCATTTTTTCTGTGTGTTAGGAATGCCTTTACCATGCTTTTGTTGTGGCGTATTTTCATACCCAAAGTCCTGCTTATTCCTTTGCTTGAATTTCTACTCGATTTTGAAATCATAATGATAAGTGGCTCTCAGTGAGGAGATGTCCAAGAAATATATCTTTGTTTGGATGTACCTGTGTAAGCCACTGTAGTACGTTAGTGATTCAAATTATTTTGAGAACAACATAAAGGAAGAAATATAAGAGAGATATAACAAGTAAATACATAGAGATAATGCAAGGAATATAGTAATACAATAAAACTCAAATTCTATTAATGATTGTATGGAATACAAAATAATGTAAAATGCAAAGCAAGCAAGTTAGCTATAATGGTGGTATCTTATCACTGAAGAGATATGTGTTGGGTACGCTCATTCACAAGAAGCTTATCACAATGAGTCTCCAAAGGCCTTCTTAACATAAAGCATAAATGAGAAAACCATAAACATCCAAAACCCTAACCTCGAAAGATGAAACACCAAAAATTTGTGGGCCTCTATGGGGGTAGTTGATACATCAACTTCCCGAGGGTGCAACTTTTGCATATGATCTCTGTTTGGGGCACTCGATACCCTGTTAGAAAGGTCTAGCCAAGGGGTACACATTTCAAATGTCCAAGTCATAAAACATCATTTAGAGCCTCAAAACAACCCTAGAAGCTTGGGACCCAAAAAACTATAGAAAAACTGCCAAGATGGAAATTGTAATTTGATCTAATGGAATAGGTGGGAGGCCATCGATGTCCACATGGATCATTTAGAACTGGGTGCCTCTCATAATATTGAATAACCAACTTTGAACATAGGGTATGGAAGATGTTGGTATACTTTGGCACTGTTTGGTTTCTCTCCTGATGTAAAGTCATCCATCTCATATAATGGTCATCATAGCTTCTAATAGGGTAGAACTCCTCCTTGAAGGCACCCACAAAGGTTTCCTAGGTGGGTTCTCTCTCGAATGGAATGGATTCGTATGCAATGTGTCTCTCCCAGTAAAGTTCCCACCAAGCTTTGACATGGGGAAGGACTTTAAGGAGAGCGAAGGTGATATTTTCACCATTATAATGTTTTTGGACAGAGTAATAACCTTCTAGCAGATTTAATCATTTCTCTAGAGCATTTGCATCTACGTGGCCTTAAAATAAGGGGATATCAAAATTAACTTGTACATTGAAGCCTCCAAAATGGTTGCTTGTCTAAGATTCCTTGGCTGTCATTGGTAGTCGTTGAAGGATCAAAACGAAGATGTCCATCGTCTTGTTCCTCTGTCATGCGAGGGATTCCTCGAGAAACATTGTTGTGCTACTTATATGTTTAGTATAATTCACTCATTAATTATCAATCCGGGATTCGTAATCCACAGAGTTACAAGACACCAATAAGGAAGGTAATATTAATTTCATGAGTATAGAACTATTCTAGACTATGCATGCTGAAAATAAGGCAAACTAGCAAAACAAAACATGGTTGTCTTTCACAGAGAGGCTATCTACTCCATTATGGCACATGCAAGTATGAGATGGAGTTCTTTTGACAGATCAACTCTGCTATCTGACCCATAAAGCTAACTATGCAATCATGCTTTCTGAAAGGGAAATCACACATCAATCATCGAGACATAGTATGAGTAGTTCAATAGTCAATATACTGAGTATGTTGTGGTTCACAATGTGTTGTTGTAAAATTCGCTAGTTCTCCATCAATTATGTCTGACTACTGCTGTCAACATTCATGTCCATGAAACAAAATCAAATTCATAAAAACATAAAGAGAGCATATGCAAAACAAAGTAAGTAAAGATCTCTAAACAATCGAAACCTAAACTGAACTATACTACTATCCTCTGAAAGGGTCAAAGCTTCAGCTAGTCTAACATCTATACTATTGAAATCAACTACTAACACTAATCTATAAGGATGATGACCTTTGTTGGGCGGTGGGCCCTTGCCTCTTAAACAGGTCAGCGACTGGAGTCTACAGTAAGATTTCTTTCAATCCACACATTCCTCTTACTCAAATTTCAAAACATAGAATTAAACTATGCTAACAACTCAACTCACATTTATTCATAAATGATCAAGACCTGGAAATAAATGACATCCTTCTATTAAACTTCAACTCAATATCTTTTCTGCAATATGTAACATTGCTTCACATACTGTGTTATGCTAACTCTCTACTACCTCCACCATCCTTACCATGACTATTTAAACAGTCTTAGTCGTGAAACACAAGGAGGTGAAATCTTTAAAAGATCAGTCAATTGTCAAATTTATATATTCAGTTACATATTTTAAGCTTCATCCTCATGACACAAAGTGTATGAGGATGAAGCAATAAACAAAAAAGATTATTATAACCTTTCTAGAGCTTTAATGATTCAAAAAACATCCAACAATTATATTTGGTATGATCTGGAGCTAAACTTGGTATATTTTGCTTCCTATATTGGTACCGGATCGTGACAGGTGAGAATCGGTAAATGGTACCGGATCCGAATAGAATGCAAGTGGTTGGTACCGGACTAGAACAGTTTGCGACCGTTGGTACCAGATCGCGACAGTGGATGGTTTGGTACCGGATCTGAATGGAAGGTGTGCTTGGTATTGGATTCAAACAATTGCAATCTAGCGCATAAGTACCAGATGGCTGAGCTGGTACATAAAGGTTGGACTCATCTAGAGGTCAAAGGTTACACGTGGAAAATTAAAACATTAGTACATGAAAACACTTAGTCTTCTAGCTCAATAAACCACAAAAATGCATGAATTAATTATACTTTACCTTATGACCTCATCAATGGCTAATGGTAGTGTTCTTTTTTATGTATCCAAGCTTAGGTAAGCCAAAAAGGTATAGATGAAGAGTATAATAGGGTAGTGGGGATGTCAATTTAGAGGCTCAACAAACATCTTGAAAGGATCTCCTACTCCGTCGTCTCTCTTTTCTTCTTCCATGGGAGGTTGCTTGGGATGGTGAGAGAGGTTGTCCCCAAGTGAAACTAGCTCGAGTCCAAACTTACCCTAACCTTGTTGGGGCATGCACCGAGAAATAACAAGGAGCAGATTGCTTTGATACCATTGATTCAAATTATATTGAGAATGAAATGAGGTACAAACAAATATGTAGTAGAGAACAAGTAAGTACAGTGAAACCCAACTTTTATTAATGAATAAAATAACATAATATTTTAGAATACAAATTGACTAGAATGGTGGTATCTTATCTCTAAAGAGAAAGAGATGTCGAGTACGCTCATTCGCAAAAAGAGGTTACAAGAGGCCGCAAGAGTGACCTTGTTGTCTACATCATGAATTGATAATAATATCTCCTTTTACAAAAGGGAGGGCATGTATATATATTACCTATGGATTCATTTTTCCTCAAGATTAATATCATTTCACTTATTTTTAATGTTATTATATGTTTTATTTTCTTTATCTCATTTCACAAATACCATGGTGTTGGAATACTGAGGGGGGGCGGGGGGGGGTGAATCAGTATGAACACTTTTTACCACTCCAATCACAATATATAAACTTCAACTTTATCAGCACTATATCATTTATGATTGCATTCAATATATCATGAACATATAACCATAAACGATACCATTCAACAATATCACATCATATACATAGTACACCAGAATTTATGTGGAAACCCAAATGGAAGAAAACCACATAATGTTTTCTTATATATATCAATATTACATTCATATGAAGCACCAACTTCCAAATTCTCTAGCACCCACTGGAAGGAAGCTCCGACCCCCTATTTACAGGCTCCAACCTAAAGGAAGCTACAACTCCTTGAATTATCCAACTGCAACTGGAAGGAGACTCCAACCCCCTAGTTTACAGGCTCCAACCTGAAGGAAGCTCCAACTCCCTGTATTATCTAGCTCCAACCAGAAGTAGGATACAACCCCCTGATTTACAGGCTCCAACCTGAAGGAAGATCCAACTCCCTGAGTTCTCCAACACCAACCAAAAGGAGGCTACAACCCCCTTTCCTTGCCCCGTCCTACCACCCTGAAATATAAGTGTAGACTCAACCGGTCACCACCACTGATACATCAATCAACCTGTCATGGTCATTGTCACAACAAGCTGTCACTGTCACTGTCACTTTGTCACATCAATCTGTACCAGATCATGCATCCTCAACCATAAACCATATCACTCATGACATGTCTTAATCATGCCATACACCATGTACTGTAAGATATCATCAATGAAATGCCTCAAGCATGTGATAACATCACCATGACATATACCAAACTAGATACCAAGATAGTCAATATATGCTTCTAATCAATGTACCATAACATCACCAAGGTGTATCTCAAAGCATATGCTCAAATCTCCAAAACATGCCTCAAGCATGTATCAAGAGATAACCTTCAAAACATATGTAAAACATACATTTAATCATATAGCAGATCTGATACATAAGATTAGAGACCTGTAGCTCTTCCTTAGCCTCAACAACCTGGTACTAGCATCCTCCTCAAAAGATTTTCACAGATCCGCAACTTGTACACTATCAACCTGCAGATATCCACGCTTTTCTCTTCTACAACTTGCGTACATCCGCGCCTTGCCCACTGCCAACTCGTGGATAACCTATCTGTGCTTTGCTACACGGTGACTTGCATACATCCACACTTTGATGAACTGTGACCTGTGGGCATCCACACTTTGATGAACTATGACCCACGGATAACCTCATAAAGTTAGTTCAGTCACATCTGTACACTTCGCTCCTTCAGACTTTCCATACCTCAGATTACTATGAAATGATAAACCATATCACGTATTCACTTAGAATATGTTCAATGGACTTTTGTATGTGAATGTCCTTATGAGAGACTCCTTGAGGTGTATTTATACTTTTTCAAAGTAAATTCTCTCTTTAATTTTGGGGTTTCTTGTTACAACCACTTTACCCTTTAATTAATGACTTGTAATTGTTTAGGGGCTTCTTAACCATTCTTCGAGGCTTCCAACTTCATGAGGGAATATATCTTTAGTCGTGAGGAGCCATGTGACGTACCACATACCATTGGAAATGAAACGACGATGACTATCCATCTATGAGTGTGTTACATGCATTTATACTGTCCTTCATGTCCTTATCCCTCAAACAACTTCGGGCTTCATAACCATACCTTTGGTGCTTCTCAACCACTTAGCCATCTTTCTAGAGATTCTTCTAGGGTTGAATAGGGTTGCCATCAATGCTTCTAGAGTTCATCTAGAGTTGACATCAATGACAAATAACTTTCCAACACAAGGGTGAATACCATGTGTTAGCACTGAGAGTCATCCTCATATTGCAAGAGGATAAGCCCAATACTCATCAAAATGTTTGTGGATGTAGGTTTATGAGTGGAGGTCAAATGGAAAAAACTCAGTACAAGAATGATTTAACACAGAAACTGGACTAGAAATGCATAGGGAAATGAGGTCCTCATTAACTTCAGCCAATGATTTGTGATTAAAGGTGAGCAAACAAAAGACTTAGTGAGAGAGGTGAACAAGTCTGCCATGGGCATCCGACTTTCAAACAACTTGGTGAAGAAAAAATCAGCTCAAGAGCACTCTTGAAATCAAGTTTCAGACACTGAAATATGTCACAGTAGCATAATAATCAAACCTACATTATCATATGACTACAACAACTCGTCTGGATCCTCCATGCACGAGCATTTTAGCATAAGGGGAAATAAGATAACAAAGGGAAAGTACTGGAACAGGTCACACCAACATTATAATCAAACCTACATTACAATTCAATTACGACCCTCGACTGAATCCTCCATGCCTGAGTGTTTCATCACAGTTTAAACAACAAGATGAAAGAAGTTGACTTCTATTAATGTGAAAGTCTCAAGTATCATACAAAACCAGAGAACAACTATGTTATCAAATATTACAAAATAGGGAGCTCTGCTCAACCATTTGACGACCATAAAAAAATATTGAACTGATCTACTTATACTCAGATCAGTCCACAACTGCCATGAGTGTGATCTGGAAATCTCAATCAAAGCTTTGTGTTTGTGCAACCTTCTGTCAGGCTGTGCATGTTTCCTTCTGTCAGACGCAAACCTGCTTCAGTATGGGCCTGCAGGAAAATCGTTTGTTGGTGTACCTCATGCTGATAGTCTTGTCTCCTCAGCCATCATTTTCATGCTTTCCATTTATGGACTGAGCTGAGGTTTCAACTACCAGTCCCTGCTTCATTAACTGGATCTTCATCGGGATTGGAACGTGGTTGGACGACTAGTGGAAGACCACCTGTCACAACTGGATTGGGTGTTGAATAAGAAGGTGGACGCAAAAGTCAATCCTCATTCATTGGCTAACCCCTCCTTGGGATTGGAGTGCGACGGGACGACTATCGGGCGACCACCTATTGATATTGGATAGAGCATTATATGTGCATGTGCATTTCCGGGCCATGGGAAGCGATTTGGATTCACACCGCTTTCGGGCCCGAAATGAAACCCCTTTCGCCATGTAGCCTCCCGCAAAAAACATGGTTAGGACTTCGGCCCGGTCAAGGATTTTTAACACTCGAGCATATTGCGGACCCGAAACGATTTGAGACCGTTGATCTAGACGTGACCTGAGATCTGGGCGCGCCGACTACTTTAGCGCATCTGCCAAAAATTTTACCGCCTGCTAACTGTGGGAACCCTCCAACTGTGTTTAGAGATGGCCTCAAATAGAAATGTGTAAGGAAATTATGCCATTGTAACTGCTTTTTCCTGCTTGATGCGCTGATGGATATCACATGCGAACCTGGACAACTGTATGTGATAACATTGGCTCCACAGGGGAAGGCACGCTCCTTGAGAGCTGCCAAGAACGCGTAGTTCCAGTGCCTTAGCCTTTGGGTCATGGAGTCTCTTATTCAAACATAAAATAAAAGGAAGTGGTAATTACAATGGTGGAAATCCAATCATGGCTTAAACAAAATATTTCTTCAGAAAGTGCCCATTGATAGGGCCACCAAAAACTTTGGAATCCTCCAAGCTCTGCAACTTATAGGTGTTATTTGAAAATATTTCAGAAATCTTGAAGGGACCAATCCATAAGGCTTCAAATTTACCATGTTTACCTTTGTCTTTCTTGGGGGCATCCCACTTGAGCACCAGATCCCCTAGCTGGAAATTTTCCTTTCTTTCCCTTTTGTCAAAGGCTCGTTTCATTTTCTGCTAGTGATCCTGAGATTTATCAAGCAGCTTCTCCCTAGGTTGTTGTACTTCTACCAGTTGTTGTATCCTCCTGACCATATTATCAGGTTCTCCTTGGTAGTCCCGGAGGAATTTTTCCACAGGAAAGGCAAGTTGAGTGGGAAAAATAGCCTCCACCCCATACACAAGCTGAAAAGGGAAAACACCCAGTGACCTCTTTGTTGTAACTCTATCAGCCCATAATGCAAATTTCAGCTTTGAGTCCTAGGCTTTCTTGTTGTCTTCTAACAATTTATTGATGATCTTTATGAGGCTCTTGTTAGAGGACTCTACTAAACCATTTCCATGAGGGTAGTAGGGAGTAGAATGGATTAATGTGATCCCATACTTCTCACAGAAATTGATTAATGATTCAACTTTGAAGGAGGCAACATTGTCAGTAATAATCCTACTTGGATAGCCAAATCTGGACATGATATCTTCAAGGAAGCTAATGATTACTTTGTGGGAGGCACTCCTTGTAGGGATGGCTTCTATCCATTTGGTGAAATAATCAGTGGCAACCAAAATCCACCTGTGCTGATCACTTGAGGTTGGGTGGATTTCTCCAATGAAGTCAAGACCCCACTGTTGAAAAGGTCCAAAAACCACCACAGGTTTCAGAGGCAAAGATATGAGTTGTTGCTTTCCAAAAAAATTTTGGCATTTGACACAAGCTCTAATATTTTGCATAGACATCAGTAAAAATGATGGGCCAGAAGTACCCAACTTTGAGGATCTTATAAGATGTGTTCCTCCAGAAATGATACCCCCCACATAAGCTGTCATGAAAATCAGTCATAGCCTTTTGGTCTTCTTGTGGGTCTAGACATCTTAACAAAACTCCTAGAGGATCCTTCCAATAAAAAACCTGATCAATGAGACAATATTTGATTACTCTGAGCTTCAAATCTCTTACCTTGTTCTTGTCCAAACCATCAGGAGGTCGTAACTTCTGCAGAAAATATATGATGTCTTTATACCAGATGCATTTTGCTAAGTTTAGGCTGACATAAGTGTCTTTATCAACAATCTCAGTTGGCTGATTTTATGAATGTATGTTCATGAAATTAACCCCGAAATCCTTACAATTTGATTCAGCCAGTAACCTGGCTAAACCTCGGCCTTTCACCAACTTAGTGGGCTTTATTTCCAAGTCGAACTCCATAATTTTGGCAATCCATTTGCTTCTCTTCTCATCTATATCAGGCTGGATCAATATCTCTTTCACTGAGGTTGAGGGGACATATGCAATAATCTTTGAATGCAAAACATAGATTCTAAAAGCCTTGAGGGCTTTCACCAAATCATATGCCTGCTTCTCCATGATATCATATCTCATTTCTGCATCCCTCAATGCTCTGCTGAAAAAGGAAATAGGTTGCTCTAACACCTCTGAAAAAAGGAAATAGGCTGCTCTAACCCCTCTAACAACCAATGTATTAGATGAAGCAAAAAAAATGAAAAATTCCTTAGAATAGTCAGGGTTGATGAGCACAGGTGCTTCAGTCAAATCCCTTTTGATTTGGCCAAAATAATTTCTGGACTCATCAGTCCACTTCACCTCACTTCCTTTTCTAAGCATGGTTGTAATGTGCTTAACCATCTCAAAAAAATTAGAAATGGATCTTCTTAGAAAATTGATTTTACCCAAGAAATATTGAACCTCTTTCTTAGATCTGGGAAAAGATAAGGCTTGGATGGCCTCTACTCCTCTTGGGTCAATTCTTACCCCTTCTGCTGAGATAATATGCCCCAATAATTTTCCCTCCTTCATAGCAAACAGAGATTTCTTAGGATTGAGAGAGAGACCAAACCTTTTGCGGATTGAGAGAGATACCAAACCTTTTGCACTCCAGAAAGACTTTTTTTAGATGATGATAATGTTCTTTATTAGACCTTGAGAATACTATAATGTCATCCAAATAGATGACTATAAATTTATCTTTTTCCCCAACAAAGACAATGTCCATGGCTCGCTAGAAGGTTGCTCCTGCATTCATCAATCCAAAGGGAATTTTAACATACATGAATGTGCCCCAAGGAGTAGGGAATGTTGTCTTTTCTCTGTCTCCAGGAAGGATAGAGATATGATTGTAGCCAGAAAATCCATCAATCATGGACATCCTAGATGAATCGGTCACTCTCTGCAAAATGTGCTACATCTTTGGCAAGGGGTAGTTATCATTTTTGGAGCTCCTGTTCAAATTCTTGAAATGTACACATAATCTTATTTCCCCATTTTCTTCCTCACAGGCACCAAATTAGCCACCCACTCTGAATATCTCAAAGGAATGATGATCTGGGCATCCAACAACTTTTTCACTTCTTTTTCCATAATAGGAAGCAACATGGGATTTATCTATCTGAGTTTCTACCTGAAAGGTTTGGCCTCTTTTTTCAAAGGGATCTTATGCTCAATGATGTTGGTGTCATATGTCCTTAAATCTTCATATTTCCAAGCAAACACATCAACAAACTCCTTCAAAATCTTGACATACTCATCATTTTTCTCCTCTGACAAACTGCTAGACAATTTGACATATTTGGGATCCTCCTTTGTTCCTAAATTGCACTCAGTCACATCAACTTCTTCAGTTGAACTTTTAACCTTTACAACAATATCATCTCTGTCAAACAATCTCTCTAAGGGGACAAGTCCCTTTGGAATATGGTTACTTGGCAACTGAAAAATATGATGGTCAACAATTTTATTTAGAAAAATATCAGCATGGGGGTTTTCTTCAGTATCTTGATCCTGATCAATATGCAAATCAAAAAATTCATCCACAGTCTCAAGAAATATTTTTATCTCAAGATCATCCTAAAAAACGTTCCAATGTTTGACATTGTCAGGTATAGAGGGTCTGCATTTTACTTCCACCTCATACTTGAGTTTGGGGGGGAAAGGAACCCTAAACTTACTTGCCAAAAAAACCAAGGAATCCGCCACAGTGTTCTCCTCTCTTGGAACAAATGAGATATTAAAAGCCAAGCAGAAACTGTCAACAAGATCCAAGACTTCATTTATATAGGCCCTTAACCTGGGATGTTTAACCTGATACCAATTTTTGACATGATGAACAATCAACTCAACATCTCCAAATACTGCTAGGTCCTCAATCTTCATGTCTTTGGCAGCTCTCAAACCCAAAACAAGAGCCTCATATTCTGCCACATTGTTTGTTGCTTCAAATTCAAGCTTGTAAGACAGAGATATGGTCTCTTGGGCAGGGGAAATGAAAACTACCCCAACACCAACACTTACCCTAGAAGAGGCTCCATCAAAAAACATTTTCCAAACAGAGGTATTGGGAGGATGGTCTTCACAAGAGATGATGTGTTGCTTTCTGATTTCAACATGTGTTTGAGGAGCATCAATGAGTTGTAACACACTAGTTCCTAAAACAATACTAACTGCAAAAATGGGGTGGTTAGTAGGGTTTTCTTCATCACTGATAATGTAAGCAAGTTGTGCTTCCCTATAAAGATTTCTATGCTCTCCCCCAAACACATGAATAGTGGCATATGAAAGATCCATTTGCAAATTTACCCCCAATATTTTAATCCAATATCTAGACAAGAGCATCCCAAACTTAGGGGGGACATTAGCCACCATGATATCCATGACCACACTCTTCATTGACAATTGGAACAAGGAAACAACCAGGTCTTTGATAACCTTGAGGCACTTCACCTTCCTGGAATCAAATGAGTACATGTCATGGTAGGTTTTTGTAACCTCCAACCCAAGCTCATCCATGACAATCTTCGACATGAGATTGTGAGATGCTCCTGAATCCATCAAGCAGTTGTGCAACACCTTATCATGAATGTTTAATGAGGTATAGAAAGGAGGGGAGGAGTCATCCCTATCCTCTACTAAGGCCCTAGTATGACAACTAGCTTTTCGTCTTGGACGTTGATTGAGTCTGTGGGATGAGATGAAGGTTCAGGCTGCAACATTTTGGAAAGATACCTTTTGAAATCCTTATTCTTAACTAGCTCTGAAAAAGGTATAGGGATTTTAAACTTTTGAATCTCATTCTCAAAGCTAAAAGAGGAGGGAGGCTTCATAATCGCCTTCACTTCTAGGATAGGTCTCTTAACCACTACCTGGGGGTTTTGTGCCTCTTTTTCTTTGCTGCTAGATGCCACATCCTTAGCAGGATTCACTATTCTAGTAGGTTGATTAGGAATGTCAGGCTCTCCCTCTTTCTTCTTGGACCTTAGGTTGTATCTATTTGGATTTCCACTGGTCATTTCCCATTTGCTCAACTCATTTAGTTGGCTACCCATTGCAGCCTCTTCATATGCATATTGAGTTAAATGAGGGGATGAAGAGGTGCCATCAAGACAATGGATTTCAGGATCAACATCTTCCTCCTCTCCTTCTTCATCAATAACAAGGTTATTTTGGAGAGGAGCCTGGATTTTTTTATCATCCCTATCCCTATTTCTTTGATCTCTTTGGATGATCTAAGGGGAATTATTGGGTCTTATGAAATTACCCCTATTATCAACATTTTGGGTGTTTCTATAGCTCTGCTTTCCTTCAAATTTTAATTTCTCCATTTATGCAGAAAGTGATTTTACCAGCTTTGTCAATTCATCCACTTGAGGGTAGGCAACAGAGAAACTAGAGGTTGAAGCTTCAAACCTACCTTTTCTTTTGTCTCTATCAGCCTTACTCCTAAGTTTGTCAACTGCCAATATACTAGACTCTACTTCAAGGGTTGCATCTTGCATATGAGCCAAAGAGGTAGCTCTTGTTTCTCTCAACAAGAGGCAAAACTCAAGGTCAAAAGCACTAGCATAAGTGATCTTGGCAGAGATTTCTGTAGGCTTAATTTCAGTGGGAATCTTATTGTACATCTTATTAAATCTCTTTGAGAAGTATGAAACAGATTCCCCCTCTTCCCTCTTAAGTGATCCACACTATGTAATATAATAAAGAAAATCTTTTTTGTCCCCCCAATGCCTCAGGAATGAATCATCCAGAGCTTAAATCCCATCAATAGATCCAGGAGTCAAGCCCCTGGACCATTTTCTAGCCTCACCATCAAGGCTCTATAAAAAGACTCTCAACCAAACATCTTCATTTTCAATATTAAGATTATCTGCATAACTGTAAAAAGATGAAAGTTGTTCTTCTGCAGTTATGTCTTCTTCCCCTGTAAACTTGGGCATGTACTTGAGGTAATCCCCAACTAGGAGGGAATTCATAGGCTGAGGTAAAACGAGAGGGGCATACCTAGTGGCCACTATGGCATCCATTCTGTTTCTAGGAGGATTAGCACCTACCATTGGGATGTGAACTGTAGGAGAACCAGGGGGAGATGGAGTTGTGATTCTAGGAGAAAGAGGAAATGATTGAGTGTTGGAGGAGAATGATATAGGGTTCAAAGGAAAAGAAGCTTCCCCCTTTTTAGATACAACAACTTTGACATGAGGAGGAGAAGGAAAACCCAAAGTGGGACAATCGTCTAAGCTTCTTGGTCTAAACCACTTTACAATATCAGGGGAAACAAGAGTTTCAAAACTTTCTCCTTCCAAATGCAGACTAGAAGGGGGAAGTCCAACAAGAAAGCTTTCAAAATCTAAACTTCTAGAAACTCCAACAGATGGTGTAAAGGGAGAATTAGATACAGTTACTGGAGTTTTAAAAGAAGGATCACATAGATTACTAGAATCACTTGGTACAACAGTTGAAATCCCTTCTTGAGAGGTCTTTCCTTTCTTGATAATATTTTCTGGGTCAACTTCAGGTGTTTCCAGAGGCAGTTGTGGAGTAGACCTTGTGTGTCTGCCTTTGGGAGCCACAACTGAAACAATGGAGTCGCTAGGTGCAAGTTGCAATCTTCAAGGTACTAATTTCTGATCCACCTTCAGAATCATAATTTCTTTGTCGTTCAATCCTAGGGAAATGTCTTCAATTCAACAGTGCCAAGAATGTTAGCACTGAGAGTCACGCTCAAATTGCAAGAGGATAAGCCTAGTACCCATCAAAATGTTTGTGGAGGTAGGTTTATGAGTGGAGGTCAAATGGACAAAAATCAGTACAAGAATGATTTAACACATAAACAGGACTACAAATGCATAGGGAAATGAGGTCCTCATTAACTTCAGTCAGTGATTTGAGCTTAAAGGTGAGTAGAGGGAAGACTTAGTGAGAGAGGTGAATAAGTCTTCCATGGGCATTCGACTTTCAAGCAGCTTGGTGAAGAAAAACTCATCTCAAGAGCACTCTTGAACTCAAGTTTCAGACATTGAAATATGTCACAGTAGCATAATAATCAAATCTACATTATCATACGACTACAACAACTCGTCTGGATCCTCCATGCATGAGCATTTCAACATAAGGGGAAATAAGATAACAAAGGGAAAGTATTGGAACATGTCACAACAACATTATAATCAAACCTACATTACAATACAACTACGACCCTCGACTGGATCCTCCATGCCCGAGTGTTTCAGCATAGTTTAAACAACGAGATGAAAT
Organism: Picea engelmannii; assembly: GCA_009831015.1. Taxonomy (NCBI): domain Eukaryota; kingdom Viridiplantae; phylum Streptophyta; class Pinopsida; order Pinales; family Pinaceae; genus Picea; species Picea engelmannii. Next base: position 59,833 of record ML778071.1, read on the forward strand.
AAGCTGACTTCTATTAATGCGAAAGTCTCAAGTATCATACAAAACCAGAGAACAACTATGTTATCAAATATTACAAAATAGGGAGGTCTACTCAACCATTTGACGACCATAAAAAAATATTGAATTGATCTACTTATAATCAGATCAATCCACAACTGCCAGAAGTGTGATCTGGAAATCTCAATAAAAGATTTGCGTCTGTGCAACCTTTTTTCAGGTTGTACGTGTTTCCTTCTGTCAGACGCAAACCTGCTTCAGTATGGGCCTGCAGAAAAACTGTCCTTTGTTGTACCTTGTGCTGACAATCCTGTCTCCTCAGCCATAATTTTCATGCTATCCATTTATGGATTGAGTTGAGTTTTCAGCTACCAGACCCTTCTTCATTAACTAGATCTTCATCGAGATTGGAGCGTGGCCGGACGACTAGCGGAAGACCACCTATCACAACTGGATTGGGTGTTGAATAAGCAGGTGGTCGCAAAAGTCAATCCTCATTCATTGGTTGACCCCTCCTCGGGATTGGAGCACGACGGGTCGACTATCAGGCAACCACATGTCAATATTGGATAGGGAATTATATGTGCATGTGCATTTTGGGGCCGCGGGAAGTTGTTTGGACCCACACCGCTTTCGGGCCCAAAACACACCCCCTTCCGCCACGTAGCCTCCCGCAAAAACCATGGTTAGGACTTCGGTCCGCTCAAGGCTTTTTAATGCCCGAGCATGTTGCGGCCCCGAAACAATTTGAGACCATTGATCTAGACGAGACCTGAGATCTGGGTGCATCGACTACTTTAGCACCTCTGCCAAAACTTTAATCGCCTGCTAACTGTGGGAACCCTCAAACTATGTTTAGAGATGGCCCCGAATAGAAATGTGTAGGGGAATTATGCCATTGTAACTGCATTTGCTTGCTTGATGCATTGATGGTTGTCACCTGCGAACCTGAACAACTGTATGTGATAACACCATGGGTTACAAAACCATGAGCTCATAAACCACCAATGGTAAAAACTAATGAATAACCATGCAAACATCTTTTTACCATTTTATTATTATTATTATTATTATTTATTTTATTTCTCTTCATCTTTCAAATACCATGGGTGTATACCATAGTTTATCAAAATCACAGGCTCTAAAACATTGATTCAGTGGAAGAGGTGGATGACCACCGATATCCACTTGGATCACTTGGGCCAATGATAACATAGATCGTTGGGCGTAGGGGTGAATCTGCACTTGACCTATCATCGTAATGTATGGCCAACACCATCACGTGGCAATCTCCTTGTGTGCAACACAAGTCACAAGTAGGTGTTGTCACACAAAATTTAGTCATATAGTGTGCATTGTGTTGACTTATTGCTTAGACACTACCATACAACTTGAAAAGTGCAACCACATATTGCAAAGGTAAAAATGACACAATTTGATGTTGCGCCTCACAATATTTATCCTCAACCTAAAACTTGGAAACCCTTGTTGAAGACACTCCAAATGATGTTTTTTATATTTGAAATGGTTTTGACTAATAACAAAGATTTCACTCACGGAATCAATTCTTGCTAAGAAATTATTTTCAAGGAAAGTCCAGCTCTTCAAAATCACCTAATGATTGCACCTAGGTCCATCCACACAATGTGACTCATTGAAAAATGAAATCAGTCGAAAATAAACAAACATTATCATCTACAAAAGTCTAATTTTATGGTCATGGCCAAGCCATACACCAAATTGGTGTATGAGACCCCCTTGTTTGTTGGACAAGGGACCCCCTCTATGCAACGATTTGATTGCTAAATTCTACGAAAGTCTACATACCCTACCCCCCTCTCGATTTGAACCTATGACCTCCTAAAAGGAAACACATGTTCTCAACCATTAGACTCACTCAAGTTGTAAGTTTCATAAAAGACATTAAGTTTGATTCAAAATAAGACTAAGATGAATGAGAAAAACAACAACTCTCTCTTTAACCACCCAAACCAAATCTATTGAAAAAAACAAGTTACTTTAATAAAGTAGTAAATTAATCAATACCCAAACTCAATTTTTTTTGGAATTTTTTTATACATATAATAGCACTTTCATTCATAGATGGAAAATTTTTTAACCATAAAACTTTTCATTTAAAAGTAATTCATATTACTAAAATTTGGAAAAATAAACCTTTATTTCGCTATTTGTGATATTTAAGTGTTTAGTGATGTTGGTGGTTGCATGCATCATGCAAGAGAATTCTAGTTGCTTAAAGTCATAAATGGCTTGACAGTAACATCAGGGGACATTGACCCAAGGGAGTAGAAACACGTGCAATGGGTCGGTGGATCTACAGGTCTATCTACAGGTCAACGCTGTGAAGAGTTGGTGAAGATTAAAAGATATGGTCATATATTGAAGAGTTGGTGAGGATTAAAAGATATGGTCATATATTGAAGAGTTGGTGTCTATGCCGCGAAAAACCGCAGTTGTCAGGTTTGGAAACTATGAAGACTTGGCAGATTGCATGCCATACGTTATTGGAATTCGGAAAGAAAATAAAATATCATTAAATTTGTAATTTTCGAAGTATGAGGATAAAGTACAAATCAGTACATTTAAATTTATCCGTGAATTAATAAAATAAATTTTGAAATGACATGTTTAAATATTTCATTTTTTTCATTATTTTTAGCATATTTTTTGGATTAATTTTATTTAAAATTTGGTTGAAAATTTAGAAAATTTCATTATGAAAATTTCTAAAAATACCAATTTATATATTCAAAATACTATTTAAACATTATAGAATTATGATTTTTTATTAAATTTCAATAATAAAATTAAAAACTAAAACTTATTAAACCTTTTAAAATCAAAACTAACTTTAAATCCACCATTAATATAGGAAAATATCATTTATATTTTATTAAATTTAATGCATTTTTATATTACAATTTTAAAATAAAATTATAATTTTAAATCATTCAAAATAATTAAAATCACAATTTAAACAATAAAAAACATAAATATATAATTTTGACAATCTTCATGTTTATATATATATATATATATATATATATATATATATATATATATATATATATCACAAAGAAGTCAACCATCTTAAAATATTGCTGAAGCCTCGGAAGCACACTAGGCATCTCAAGCTCAATTTCGGAGGAAAATTTATGCTATTTTTTTATTATTTTTAATTTGTTTGGAGTGAATTTTGAACAAATTTTTGGTCAAAGAGCCTACCAATGGCATTAGAGTTGGTTAAGTGTTTTTTGTTATTTAAAATTTATTTTTGAATGTAGAAATGAATTTAGTATGTTGAAAAACTCTAGGAACATTAAGATTTTACAGAAATAACTATTCAAATTTAAGAATCCAACAATTTCTCCGGATTTAGTGGAAATATCCTAAAAAAAATTCATCATTTCATAGAATCTTTAACCTAAGGATTTTTATATCGTATTAGGTTTTTTTGGTCCCCATATAAATTTGGACAAAATGACTATTTTTTATTGTTTAAATTGTATTTCTCATAAGATCCAACCATTCATCACCAAATTTAAAGCAAAATCAAACTAAAATAGCCAAACAAAATTCATTCGAAATCAAATAAAAAAATTCGGCAAAAACAAACAAAAAGTAGAACGTTTATACTCCTGATGCTGACAGAGTAAAGTAAAGCCTCGTCCCCATGTGTTAGGAATTTATGCCGTACTGTTATTTTTACACTGGCAGATTAGAATTACCGTGGCAGCTTAGAATTACCGTCGTAGCAGTGCATTCATGGGATATGATTGTGCCTAATGGGGTAGATAGATTGCCAAAGGGTGAACAAAATTTTGAATTTAAACGTTAGTTGTATACCTCAATGTACCTCTGTTGGAGTTGGTGGCGATGGCACTGAGACGTCAGCTTATAAAGATCGGACTGGGCATCGGCTGGTCTTGTTATTATTGTCACGGCAGGAGATTTAGCAGCTGTGTAACGAAACTGCAATCCTGAATTGGTCTTGTGGCCCATTTGCTATAAACTTTTTTCTCTCTGTGGTAGAGAAGTTACAGCAATGGAGGAGGAGACTCTGAGATCTCCTTTTTTAGAGAAAGAAGAGGAAGATCGCGGAGAGATAAGAGACGGGCCTCTGATTGAGAGCAGACCGAATGATCTTTCTCTGGATGGCCATTTAATCTCGAATCCCAAGCAGCTAGCTCGAGAAAGTTGGATAGAATCCAAAAAGCTGTGGGCTATTTCAGGCCCCGTGATTTTCACTTCTATATGCCAATATTCACTGGGAGCTATCACCCAGACCTTTGCTGGGCATTTGGGTACCGTTGAACTAGCTGCAGTGGCTATCGAGAACTCGGTTATAGCAGGACTGGCCTTCGGAGTTATGGTGAGCCAACAAAAAACCATTTTCTATTTGTAGTTTTTCTGTTCGTTTAGTTTAGCTTGTTTGTAGAGTTTGAATTGAATTGAATTGCAGCTTGGCATGGGCAGCGCACTGGAGACACTGTGTGGTCAGGCCTTTGGAGCGGGGCAGATACACATGCTGGGAGTGTATATGCAGAGGTCATGGATTATACTTTTTGTTACAGCATTGGGCTTGAGCCTCATTTATATTTTTTCGCCGCCCATATTGAAGCTCTTTGGGCAATCTGATGAGATTGCTGACTTGGCCGGGACGTTTGCCATCTGGATGCTTCCCCAGTTATTTGCATATGCACTAAATTTTCCAATGCAGAAGTTCCTTCAATCTCAGAGAAAGGTTATGGCCATGGCCTGGATCGCTGCAGTGGCTCTAGTCATACACGTTTTCTTGAGCTGGCTCTTTATTTTCAAGCTGGGATGGGGTTTGCCAGGAGCAGCCATAACTCTCAACCTTGCATGGGTGATAGTTGATGCGGGGCAGCTAATATATATAATATCGGGTGCCTTTCCTGGTTCATGGACTGGACTGTCATGGTTGGCGTTTCAGGATTTGCCTGCTTTCATCAGGCTTTCCTTGGCTTCTGCTGTGATGCTATGGTCTGTCTTCTTAAATCATTTGTTGCTATGTTCTCTGGTTTTGCTGTTTAGCTTGTTCAAATATAATCAAAAGTGTTTGTTCTGATCCTGTACTCTTAATTTGGCAGCCTGGAGTTCTGGTATCTGATGATATTGATCGTTTTAGTTGGGCACCTGAAAAATCCAGAAATTGAAGTAGACTCGATCTCTATTTGGTATGATAATTTGCAAAATCATTTTCTGTATCTACTATCCTTCATTGGTACATCAATGCTACAGAGTATAGTACTTATCTTACTGGCAACCATTATGCCTTTGCAGTATGAATTTGAACGGATGGGAAATGATGATAGCCCTTGGATTCAATGCTGCTGTCAGGTCTGTTGGGTAGTTCTAGTTCTTCCCCACAATAGTCTGATTGAATTGAATAAAATCATTTAAGTCATGCACAAAAACCAAATTATGACTATCTATCTCTGTATTCGGTATGTTCTGCAGTGTAAGGGTATCGAATGAACTTGGAGCTGGGCGCCCAAAGGCTGGAAAGTTTGCAGTAGTGGTGGCGACCTTGACCTCACTAATGATAGGCATCCTATGTATGATCATTATTTTCAGCACCAGGGATAAATTTGCAGTGGCTTTTACGAATAGCGAGGAGGTTGTGCATGCAGTATCCAAGCTAGCAACCTTGCTTGCATTGACAATGCTTCTCAACAGTGTGCAGCCAGTTCTATCAGGTAAGATCTTCAATATTTTTTTTCCTATGCTTCTTGTTAGGACTGCACAGTACTGTTTGCCGACTGTAACATGTATCAAGTGAACAGAGTCCAGTAGTTTGAGACTGTATCCAGGATTTTATGTTTTTCTATTATCACTTAATTTTCCGAGCAAAAAGTTTTATATTCTGTATAGAAAAGATGCAATCTATATTTTTATAATAAAATTACTGGCCACAAGATCCCCCTTTCAGAAAACTTTACCTGATCCCACCTATATTAGCAATATTGAAGAAAAATTATAATAGTCATATAGTTCAACACATACATACAAGTGAAATCCAATAAGAAAAGTTAGGTTTCTCACAGCCATAAGGAAGAGCACTCACACGCTGCAACATTTAAAGAGAAATACCAAGGTGCTGTTGCGGTGACTACTCTGCAGTCAGTAATGCCAGTGGTATCTTTTAACTTCTTATTGGCGATGTCTGGTATTCGATGAGACCAAGAATGGCGATGTCTGGTATTCGATGAGACCAAGAAGGATGAACAGTGAAATACCTTCATGGTCCCATCCATTTGGGGGGTGTTCTTGTTTCAGTGGTAATTAAGGAGATAACATAGAACTTAGAAGCTACTGGGCTGAGAAGCTACACTTGAAGAGAAATACCAAGGTGAAATACCTTCATGGTCCCATCCATTTGGGGGTGTTCTTGTTTCATTGGTAATTAGGGAGATAATATATAACTTAGAAGTTATTGAGCTGAGAAGCTGCACTTAAAGAGAAATACCAAGGTGAAATACCTTCATGATCCCATCCATTTGGGGGGTGTTCTTGTTTCAGTGGTAACTAGGAGATAATATAGAACTTAGAAGCTATTGGGTTGAGAAGCTACACTTAAAGATGCAATCAGTAATGCCAGTGGGTATCTATTAACTGCTAATTGGCTATGTCTGGTATTCGATGAGACCAAGATGGATGGACAGTGAAATACCCTCATGGTCCATCCATTGGGGGTGTGTTCTTGGTTCAGTGGTAATTAGGGAGAAACTATGAAACTTAGAAGCTATTGGGCTGAGAAGAGGTGAAAAAATAAGTTATTGAGGTGGGAAGAGTGAAAATCTCCCACCATTTGAACTTTTCTCTTTAACTTGACAGCAAGTAGAGAACACGAGAAAGAAAATATGGATGGAGAAGATAACCCACACAGAAAAGAATGATGTAGTCTGTGTATCCCCAACTTCTTCTACTTTGCAGGATTAACCCTTCTTAAATAGCATTTGGGAATTTGTCTTTAATTCCACATGTCAGGTAATAGGGAATCTGAATTGGTATGAAATATCCATTAGAGCGACTCAATATAAAGTCTTATCCAAGATAGATCAAATTCTTGTGGATAGTGGATCTTTCGATGTGTTACAAATTTGGTGAGAAAGTTTTTATATTCTTTCAAAGTTTAAGGATATTCATTAAAAAAAAACTAAGGTTCATCTCATAATGATTCGAAAATTTGTAAATTTATGTGAAACTGTATAATTCATCTCATAAAGATCAGATAAAATTTCAATCAGATAAAATTTCAAAAATATTTTTAGCAAAAGTATTCATAAAATTAAAGATATTTTCAGAGCCTTCTCAGATATTTTTAGAACCTCCTATTTTAAAGAAGGTTCATCTCATAAAGATTTGGAGATTGATGATTTATCTCATAAAGAATTGGTAAAGATTCAAGGGTTTTTGGCATCTTTGTGTAGATTCATCTCATAAAGTTGGTAAAACTTAAAGGTTTTGGCATCTTCGTGTAAGTTCATCTCATAAAACTTAAAGGTTTTTGGCATCTTTGCGTAAGTTCATCTCATAAATTTGGTAAAGATTCAATGGGTTTTGGCATTTTTGTGTTACATCAACGCTCTCTCTATGGTCAATGCTTTCTCTTCTTTTATGCAGTCTCTTTCTTGTGGGCCCAACCCCTTCATCTCAAACCTGGAGAAGAAAACAATCCAATAAGACAAAATAGTTCTTTTCCACTCCTGTACTGATCGATTTGTTCTGATACCATTTTTATTTTGATGCAGTCAACTCAGCTGTGCTGCAACCCTATTTTCTTAGATTTGTTAAGTCCAGACACACTTAATTTCCTGCTTAATGAATCAGATAATAACAACTAAGACACTTTTCTATCAAGAAATAGGACCGTACAGCATAGACATTCCCTTATCTCTAATTCTAACAGAGAATTTACTCAACACATCAATAATTCTAACAGAAAAATTACTCAACACATAAATGTACTGCAGATAACTTAGAAAATCTCTTATCGCTCTAAACTACAACATTACATCTTCAGGGCAACTCAGGCCCGATTACACTGAGACAACTATTGGTATGCAGGGCATATGATTGGTGTTCAGCCAATTTGCAATGCCCTCAGGCAAGCACAGCTCCTCTGAGTGTATTTGCAATGCTCCTAAGCCTCCCTGCTACTACTACTGCTTACCTCCTCTTATACAAATATTACTAAAATGTGGGCTTTCATTGGTATGCAAGACTTCGACGTTTTGGGATGCGTGGTGTGATCTACTGATTGTGCGGAGCTTTCCACGATAGTGACTGATGCTCGGCATCATACTCCCCTTGTTGAAAAAAATTATTCTGAACCTCCTGGTTCAGAGTCATTGGACTCTCTTTTTCTCAGCTTTCTCCACCGATCAAACCATGACTCAATCTGCACATTGTTCCACCTCTTTGCTCGAAGCTCTTCTTAAGCTATGATCCCAACACAATCAATTATATTGTTAACTGCTGATTCCATTTGTATTAGGTGCACAAAATGGCTCAGGGGTGAGATCTTTGCTTGTATTTATGCTACAGCCTCTCCGCACTGCCCTATACCTTGCTCAGTATGTTCTCCCACCGCTGGAAGAATTTGTTGCACAGGGTCTGCAACACTTTCTTCTTCATCGGCATTTCCTTCCATCTCTACGGTTCCCTCTAGAACTCATTCTACTGTTTCCAAACCTGCGCTTCAAACATCAAACTCAACTTCAGGAAAATCAAGCACCTCCAACAATGGTGCTACCTCAGTTTCTACTCGTTCCTCAATGTTTTCATGTGCACACTCGACCACTCTTTATTCTTCTTCAGTGAAGGCTACATCCACAGCTGGGATGTCTTTTGCATTCCTCTTCTCACTTCTTTCTTCCTCCCTCAATTCTTTTATTCTTCTCCTTATGGCTCGGATTTCTGCCTTTCTTTGCCGTTCTTTTACCCGCTCTTTGATTAATTTCCAAATCATTTGTATCTCTTTTCTTATACAGTGTTTTTCTTCTCGGCTGAACTGCTTCGTTTTTAACCGGCACAAACAAACAATATAGTACACCATAGTCCCTCTTCCAGACAGCTCAGGTCTGCTGCAACTTTATTTTCTCAGATCTGCTCAAGCGCAGACACAAACACTCTGTTTCGAGCTTAATGAATCAAATAGCAACAACTAAGACAATTTCCTATCACGAAATACAACCCAGCAACATAGACACTCTCTTTTCTCTGATTTCAACAGAAACATCAATGTACAACAGATAACTTATTACCATACATAAAATCTGTGATCTCTCTATTGGAATCAAATAACTACAACATTACATCCTCAGGGCAACTCAGGTCCGATTACACTGAGATAACTATTACATCCTCAGGGAAACTCAGGTCTGATTACACTGAGACAACTAATGGCACACAGGCCACATGATTGGTGTTCAGCCAATTTGCAATTCCCTCTGGCATGCACAGCTCCTCTAAGCGTATCTGCAATGCTCCTCTGAGTCTCAGCAATGATCATGAGCCTCATGAGCCTCCCAGCTACCACTGCTGCATACCTCTTCTTATACAAATATTACTGAAACGTAGACCTTCATTGGCATGCAAGACTGCCGCGTTTTGGGATGCGTGGTGTAGTCTACCGATTGTGTAGAGGTTTCCAGAAAGGTGACGATGCTCTGCATTACTATTTATCGCCATTCATAGGATAGAGTCAAGATTAGAGTGTTAGCCAGATTAGAGTTCATGGTAGAGTTTCAATTTTATCTATGATGTATGTTTCTATGAATGAATTTAGAGTAGTTGAAGACAGAGTGTATGTTCGTACTTATATAGAACTTTCTCTTCCACATTGTTATTTTTCCCTGTACTTAAACTGAGTTGAGCATAGACTGTGGGTTTGTTTTCTGACCTATTAAGACTAGTTGAAGACAAAGTGTATGTTCTTACTTATATAGAACTTTTCTCTTCTACATTTTTCTTTTCCCCTGTACTCGAAACTGAGTCGAGCATAGACTTTGGGTCTGTTTTCTGATCTATTAAGAGTAGTTGAAGACAAAGTATATGTTCTTATATAGAACTTTTCTCTTCTACATTTTTCTTTTCCCCTGTACTCAAAACTGAGTTGATCATAGACTTTGGGTCTGTCTTCTGACCTACAGCAACTATAGCAATTATTTTGAACACTGACTTCACAGAACTAGTATCAACTAGTATCATCTAGTAAGGATAGCTCTGAGTAGTTTTAAATACAATGTACTGGATTTGCATTTGCAATTTTCGAAGTCAACCAACAGAAGAACCACACAATGATTCCAAGTTCCAACTATGCTTGGGATTCAATAAAATTTTTTAGAGCAACTGCTGCAGATAAGGATTTGTTCAAATAATTAGTTCCTCTAGTTATTTCAAAATTATGTTGGAAGGTGCACAAAAACTGCAGTGAAAAGAGGACATATATTTTCATACTCCCAAAAAATTGCTATTGTAAAACCAAACAATGGAAACTTCTCTAATTCTAAAGAACTTGAAACACTAGACATTATTTATTTCTCTAGTCAAATGAAAAGGTAATCCAGGTATGAATGTTATGTTCTTCCATAACATTTCCTGGAATGTTGTCCTTTGAGTATGTGTAATTTGTCAGGATTTTTCATGTAGAGCAGTGTAAAAAATTATTGAATACAAATGTGTTTGGTTGGTGTAAATTCAGGGGTGGCTGTAGGAGCAGGATGGCAATGGTTGGTGGCATATGTAAATATAGGATGCTATTACATTGTTGGGCTTCCGCTTGGTCTGATTCTGGGGTACAAATTGGATTTTGGAGCCATGGTAAATATAAATTATAATGTCCAATCTTAGTTAAAACTGTTTCTACTCTATCATAATTGTTAAGCAATGAAAATTGTCCTGAAAATGTGTTGGTTACTTTTATTGGTGGATAGGGTATTTGGGGTGGCATGGTTGGAGGAACAGTACTGCAGACTCTAATTCTTGTGTTTATCACGTATAGGACTAACTGGGACAAAGAGGTATTTACATAATTTCAAATCTACTCTTTTCTAACATTCTTCCCGGGCTTTGTAATTTAATGTATTGCTGGTTTTGCCCATAAATTGTAAATTGTTCTTCCCGGGCATTGTAATTTAGTGTATTGCTGGTTTTGCCCATAAATTGCAGGCTTCACAAGCTGAAGATCGGATTAAACTTTGGGGAGGTTCAGTGGAGTCAGTCAAAGAGAGTAAGGTAGATAAAGCAAACCCTTTATAATTTACGATGTGGTCTCTTATGTATTCAGAAGATTAATACTCTTATGTTATATAGAGATGTTTATTCAGAAGATTAATCTTGTGGCAGGACACTGAAGGAAGTGACCGAGAGCACTTATCTGCTGAAGTATAAAAATGAAGATTGCTACACTGTTACTCCGAAGTGATGCATGCACTCTATTGCATCCACATCAGAGTTTCGATCGATAATTGGCATTTTTTTTCATAGTCAATTTGATTATGGTGTCTTCTGCCGCAATTGAGGGAAGGGAGAGTCATTTTGTCAAGCTGCATTGAATTGTCTGGACAATTTTTTAATCCCCTCAATCATTATTTTCATGGAATCACCCTGTTCCTTTTTTGCATATTTATGACTTTTACAAATGCTAGTTAATGGTATTCTATTTCCCTTAAAATCATATGACTATAAGGTGATGTTAAAGTTGAAAAATATACAAATAGAAAAAAAACTTCACCGTGTTTATGTGAATTTAAAGGGTGTGCCATATTTAAATGTGAAAGCCAATTTAAATAACAGATTCAATGTAGTTAATTCTTATTTTCGAATCAATTATGCCTGCAATATGTAATCTAGTGAGAAATTGTTGAGATTGTAAATTTGAGTGGTTGAGTTTATATAATCTAATCCAAGTGTCTTAAAGTTTTTTCAAGAGGCTGAATTCATTTATACAATAAAAAATACAATTTAAATAACAAAAAATTATAATTTCACCCATATTTATATCAACTGATTCTGGTAAACAATGCCAAAAAGTAAAATACATCTACTATATAAATAAAAATTAACTAAAACTCTATAAATTGTATTCAAATCACGTGTACATTTGAACTTCAAATAGGAAACTGATATAATTCATCCCTTCACCTAAATTGTATTCAAATCACGTGTACATTTGAACTTCAAATAGGAAATAGGAAACTGATATAATTCATCCCTTCACCTACCTGTGGAGCGTTTCTTGCCTCCTTGTTGATTCCTAGGCTTCCACATTGTGTGGGGCACATTCATTGATGTTGTTCACCATACCTAGTCTGCTATCTAGTTGACTCCAACCAATGCCTGATAACATCTTTTTCTATTGGCGTTTTATCTTCTCCAAACAACTTAGTTCTCTTGTTTTTCCCTAGGGCTTGAATTGTCAGACGAATCCAATGTCATGTTTCTTCCTGCAGACAAGCCACCTCTCCAGACTTAAATAGATGTCGGACAGATCTTCTCTAGACGAATCCAATGTCATGTTTCTTCCTGCAGACAAGCCACCTCTCCAGAGTTAAATAGACTCATTGGGTAGTTATAGGTCAATGAAGAGTGTGTTGATTTGCTTTCATTGCTTCAACATGGGTGTTAAGTTACCAGTAATGTGATTTTAATAAACGTTATTTGGTGAAACCCATCACTTACCAAAAAAAGATAAAAAAAAATGTTAAAAACTTTGATTTTTGCACACGATTCTCCTTTATTGGTAAGTAGAAACCTCTTTCGTTTTCAATGAAACTTTAATGTTTTTTTTTAGGAAATCGTTTTCATAACTTAATTGAGACCAAAATCCTAAACCTAGACTTGTTACTTGGTTCACTAGCAAAGTCTTGATATACCCAGAACCGATTGAAATAGATTTGATTTAATGTTGGCTAAGTTTCTCAAAAAATATGTATATAATTAATCAAGACCAAAACCCTAAACCTAGACTTGTGTATGGGAAAACTCTTTATATACCCATAACCCATTGTCTTTTCCTCTTAGATTACATCATATTGTTAAAGCTTGAGTGGAAGGCCCTAGCTTGAGAAGTTCTTAGAGATGATGGTATCAAAACCAACATAGAAGACTTCTAGCGCTCTTCTCTACAACTTGGAAGGAAGCACAGGCTTCATGACAAGTTGGGCAACGTTCAACTTAGTAAATGAGGTTGGCAATTAGGGTGTCCTCCCCAATGAGGATGCACCCATCATTCTCATTGTGTCAAGTTTAATATCTAGCGATTAAGGGGATCTTCCTCATTTCTAGTTTCTTGTTTATTGTGTGTTGTGATGTGTAAGCATGAAGTAACATATTTCCAACCTTCGGGTTGTATGCAAGAGTTATTTAATATATCTTTCATATGGAGTGGACCCATTGTAGTGTTATATAAAGGCCAGTTGGCCATCATAGTAATGTAAGCCATTTTTCCTTGAGGTTATCCTATTCTCTTGTTATCATTATGCTTTTGGGTTAATTGTTCTTCACGCTGGTGTGCTTCACCTTTTAGCCAGAGTTTGTTGGTTGAGAGGATCAGAAATACATCATTCGGTATTAGAGAATCGGTCCATGCTTACTCCAAATTTTGTTTCTAGGCTCAATGCCTCACCTAGTAGTCTTATCTTTCAGTGGAAAAAGTTCATATTTGGTTTCTTTGGAGTGTGCCCTCCCACCCGAATCTACGCTGGCACTTGCTCTCATGACTCTCCCTACTTCAATTTTGTACTGAGGTGGAAGCCTTGCTTTGTCAAGAAGACTTCATTAGATCTTATCCATGGAGCCCAACCCTCTCACTAAGATCTCACTGAACTTTTTTCAAGTCAGTTATTTAGTTTTTTCTTAGATCTATTTTTTTTTTCTTGACATTCATTCCTCTCAACGCCAAACATTTTAGCTTGACAATTCTCTTCCAGTACCGTCTTGCCTCAACCCAACACCCACCTTTCTCCAGTATGCTAAGGTTTGCAGGCTCTCTCCTTTCAACCCACATCCCTCCAACTATCATGCTAGGGTTCTTCAACGACTAACCTTTACATCTCTTAGATCCCTCATAGCTTCATGTAAAAAATCATCCTTCGAAGAGATTGGAGCCTCTCAGGCACCCTTGCATCTAGAAATCATGAAGTTGCTATAGGAAGTCCTCATTAGAAAACCACAACTATCCATCTTTCAACTTGATATCGGAATAACCTTACCATAATATGGCAAACAGATGAATGTAAACGTTTTTAGATTTGTGGATCTATAGCCTCATAGCCCACTTCCAGACATGTCCAGATATAATGCATGCTAATTGCCAACAACGATTTGGAAGGGTTTTCTTAGGAATATTGACTATCTCAATATACATAATTAGTAGTCTACATTGAGCTCAATGAAGATGACAACTCCAAATCTTCTACAAATGGCATCACCACATAGGATGCACTATTTTATGATGCTACCTGGAAACTTTTTTATCCTCCAGAATACATCACCGATCACATGTCCAACTAGTTACAATTCCATCAAGCACTTGGCCAAATCGTGCTCACACAATTTAGGATTCAGCTCCAGATTCCAAATCTAGATGAGGTACTTATTGTCAAAGTTAATTTAGGTTTATTGGTTGTTTTTTGTGTTGAAGTGGTCTTGTTTGAAAATAGTTCACTTGACCAATCCTTTGTCCATGCCTTGGTTGTTGAACACAAAGTTCAAAGGTGCCCTAACTTCCAACCCTCTAGAAACCCTAACTCATCTCCTAGCCTTAATCCTCGTAACACTCCTACCATCCCTCAACCTTCTCACACTCATCTTAAAAACCCTAAATTTTCTAGCCCTTCATCCCCTAGCCCAAACCAATGGTGTCACTTCCATCAAACACACACCCATTCTATTACATAATATTGTGTTCTCAAATGTCAAGGTGCATCTTGAGCCTTGTTTATCGATCAATCCTATATTGAATCTGACAAACCACCTGCAACTCCTTCCCCTCCCTCAGTTCCAAAAATCATTTCCTTACCTAATACTAACATAGCGGACCCATCACTCCTTCCCACCTAGGAAAACACCATCCCATCTCATAATTTTCTCTTCACTCACAATTGCCAGATTAAAGATTAGTTAGCCACTATCATACTTGAAACAACATCCAAAAGAGCCTCATTTACCATGACTTTGTGTAACGTTTACAACGTCCCACAACCCCTCATCCCTCTCCATATCATCTTAGTTGGATATGGGAACATGGTCCTCGCATAATCATTTTTTTTTACAGAAACTGAAAATTCTATATTTATAAAAGGCACGACCAAGGTCACATAATATAGAGGAGGGTGCTGGTGGAAGATACCAGCAACAAAATTTCCACAAAAAATCTTACAAAGTTGAGTCTAGATTTAGTTCAACTTTACTGTAAACAGAGCTTGCATCTTTGTCCTTAAAATATCTAACGAGAGGTTTAATTAAGCCATTTTTACAAAATTGAGGACTTTCTTACTAGTCTTCTTTAGACTTGATCTTCTTCCGGAGGGGGCTCTAGTGCCACGTTCAGGTCAGGCAACGTGGGGTCTGATCTGCTTCCGGTTTCCTCATTTTGACTTAGTGTTGGCGAATTTGGTGGTCTGGCTTCCAAGTTTGCTTCCATGTTCTCCCCTTGACGCCTGAGAAATTCTACTTCATCATGTAACTGATTTATTAACGTGCGGTGTTGGGCTAGAGTGTCCAACGTGAAGGTGAGAGTGGATCTGTGAGAGTCAAGACGAAGTGCTAATTGCTGGGTGGTGGAGAAATTATCATCCACCATCTTCCTCCGGTCTTTCTCGAGCTGGACATTGAGCCATTCTTTCAAACAAACTGAGTGAGATTGCCAGAAAATTACCTCCAGACCAATCACGCTTGATTATTCCTCTGTCGCTGATGATGCCTCTGTTGTTGTCACTTTCAACTTAGCGGGTGCTTCCTCTATTGTTGCTTCTTCCTTTATTGTTGGTGCTTACAACGTTGCCTGGAGTTGTCCCTCTTGCTCTGGTCCAATTGCTAAATCCTGTATTGCTTGGGCGTTGCACTTCCTCTTTCCTTGTTGTATTCAAATTTGCAGAATTTTGGTGGGGTTGGCTGAGGCAGTGAATCAAGGGCTTGCCTTCCAATTTATCTCTGCAAGAAGAAACCGTGATGCATGAATGCCACCATTGTCGTGCAAACTCATGAATTAGTTGTTTCTCATGCTTTAGAGTGACATGTATTGCTTACTTTCCCCTGCAGTGGATCATGATGGAGTTCCCTTCAATTGCCCTCACCTCAAGTGAAGTTATGGAAGAGTTGATCTTGCAGGTTGCTTTGTGGTCGTGGAGGATCTGATACGATAGGTTCCCACGGAGGAGGATCGCAGGATGACCCAAATTATCCATGCGAACATCTTGTTTCTTGCAGCTTCCCATGAGCCAGAAGATACGAAAGTACTTCGCCTCCCCATTTATGACGATATGCTTGTTGCATGCCTCTTCCATTTGTTGCACCGAGGGGAGACTGACGCGAGGTGGAGCTATGGAGAGAGGGGCTGCTTCATTAGGGAGGGGCTGAGAAAAGGTGCCTCCCCAACATTTCCATATGACCCATAGCTTTTTCGATTGCTAAATTCTCTTGTTCATCCGCTTCTTTATTGTTTGTGCAGGGGACGTGATAGAAGGAGGTTTGAAATTAGGATAAGATTGCTTTGATCCTCTCTATGATTCTTTTCAGCTTGGAGTTCTTTGGGGCAGTCCCTTTGACAAAGTGTCGAATTGTGTTTTGTGAGTCCCCTATTATGACGATGTTGCTGAGTTTTCGTTCCTGAGCTAAGAGCACTCCTTGATACATCGCATAGGCCTCTGCCATGTTGTTGGTGGTTACACCCAGGTTCCAGGAGTATTTTAGCATCCTTTTTCCTCTAGGGATGTACAACACCCCCCCGCACCTGCCTCCCCTAGGTTGCCTTTTGAAGCACCATCGAAACAAAGGACATGACTGTCTTGAGACTTTAGCCATTTATTGAAGTATTGTTGAGAATAATGAAGTTGCCATCATGATTTTTGTGGCAAAATTGAGGGATGTATGGTGGGGAGATTTTTTTTCTCCAGCCACTTTTCTTCTTCTTTTGTCAAAGGGTTACCTGCATGTGTTTTGATATTTCGAGAAGAGAGGAACTCGCCCAGTTGGGCGATTGCATGGGCTGCGACTATGGGGGGGGGATTGGCTTCTCCTTGAAGATGATTTTATTTCTTTCCAGCCAGATTTGCCAGCACACATATTTTATTGAGGTCTTCTAGGTGCGACGAAAGATTAGTTTTTTGTTGAGGGAGCCTTTGTAGGATTTACTCCATTTTCCAATCAGACTTCTACAGCTTGTCGACCGAGAGATTTAGGTTGTTAATTTTGAGTAGACAATGTGCATCACTTGATTGGAGAAATTGAAATGGTTGAAAAGATGTTCAGTGCTTTCAAAATATTGATTGCATAGGGCACATCTGTAGGGTCCCACAAAACCTATTTTGAGAAGGTTTTCCCCTATTAGGAGCTTGTTATGAGCTAATTTCCAACCAAAAGTATTGATCTTAGGTAGTCCGTATGTATTCCATATTTCTTTCTAGATTGCTGATTTTTCTGGGAGGACGTTGTCGGAGAGGAGCATTTTGTATCCCATTCTCACAGAGTATCCCATTTCTCCCCAATTCCTACTATCATTCTGATTGAGGTGAATTGGGGAAAATCCATTTAGAATCATGAGGAATTGATGAGAAACATTGAGCAGATTTGAAAGGACCTCTCCCAAGTTGCAATCTTTCCAAGTGCCATTGCTATTCCACTCAGAGATATCATAGAGAGTGTTTTTCCCTTTGGAGTTTAGCCAAAGTTTGAAGGGGTCTAAAGAGGTAATACATGACAATTTTCCCCTATCTGAAAATTGGTCTTCCCAAATTTTGATTTCTTTACCATTCCCTGGACTCCATCTAAGGTGATTTTGTTTGAGCGACAATGAGGCTTGGATGAACTTCGAGATAGGGGATCCTATGTGTTTGATTGTGGCTGTTTCCAGGCACCTCTTTCAATTTTTTGATAGGTATTTGTAGCAAATTTCCTTTTTCCACCATTCTTTACCTCCAGTGATTAAGCACCATATAATTTTTTCTCCCAGGGCTATGTTGACCTTTTCCGGATCTCGTATCCCTAATCCTCCATTTTATTTTGGGGCACATACAGTAGACCAGTTGACCATATGGAGTTTTTTCCCGTTGTATTTTCCCCCTTGCCAAAGAATTTTTCTGATTAGTTTGACCATTTCCTTTTTTGTTTCCATTGGAGCATGAAGGGATGAGAATTGAAAAATTGGCTATGAAGATAAGACTGATTTTATCAGGACCACCCTTACGGCCGTGTTCAACCAGGTTGCTCCCCATACTTCAAATTGATCCTTGAACTTTTGGAGGATCACTTTCCAAGCCTCCCCTGGCAAGGCCTTTATGCTGAAAGGAGTGCCAAGATACTTGAAGTATTTCCAATCTATAGAAAAGGAGAACTGTAGAATATTTGCAATTCTTACCATTATACTTGCTTTTGTGTGCTAAGCATAAATTTGAATTTTGTGCTTGTTTATGACTCCTCCCGAGGTTGCTTCATATTGGCCAAGAACCAATTTGAATTGGGTAGCCATAGTTTGAGAGACTCCTCCTAACAAAAGGGTGTCATCAAAAAACTGGGAGTTGTTTATTCTTCTTACTCCCCTTGCTATTTTCAGTCCATGGATGTTTCCAGTAGCTCTTTTATGCTCAAGTCTTCTGTTTAGAGTCTCTACCATAATGACATACAACATTGGAGAAAGCATACATCCTTGTCATAGCCCTCTTGTGGCTTGGAAGAATGGAGTTGGGCGCCCATTTATCAGAGGGGTTATCCAGGGGGTTGATATGCATGCCCCAATCCAAGAGATGAAGGAGTGATTGAAACCAAATCTTTTTAAAACTTCATAAATAAACTCATGATTTACCCGATCAAAGGAATTTTCCATATCAATTTTGATTATCATCCCTTTTTCCTTGTTATTAACACTGGTGTGGATTGCTTCCTACACTAAGGTTATATTATCCCAAATTTGTATTTTTTCCACGAAGCCCCCCTATTTGGGAAGTATGAGACGTGGAAGAAAATGTTTTAATCTATTTGCTAAAATTTTGCATGAGACGTTACAAAGAGAGATTGGGAGAAAGCGATCAAAGGAGATGACATTTTTGTCTTTAGGAATCAAGGGTAAATAGGAGGTGTTGGTTGCGCCTCCCATCTTGCAGGTTGTTTGGACAAATATTATCATACAGATTAAGTCTTTTTAAATTATTTCCCAACACTTCCTGTAAAAGTGTAAAGTGAATCCATCAATCCTCGGGGCTTTGTCAGGATCAAACTGATTTATAATTGCTTTGACTCCCTCCCCTGTAACCACCTTGTTTAACTCTTTATTCTCTTATTCCTTTATCATTTGCGGGATGTGTTCTATGAATTGAAAGCTCTGCTCTTTGTTGTCTTCACCTTCCTTCTTGTAAAGTTTTCCAAAGTGAGAAGATGCTACTTTTTTAATTTCCTCAAAGGAGTTGATTCGTGTTCCTGAGGCTATTTTTATTTCCTCCACTGTGTTTCTATGTTGTCTAGCTTTTGATTTCTTATGGAAGAAAGAGGTGTTTTTATCCCCTGCTTGAAGCCATAGGGATCGATATTTGAGTCTCCACTCCTTTTCTTCGTTGTGGAGTGCTTTCATATAATTTTGAAAATGTTCTTTCTCCTGTAATAAATGTCTTTTGTGGATGATGTTTGATTCCATTTCTTCTTGAATATCTTCTAGCTTCATTTTGCACCTTTCAATTTCTTCTCTTGTATTGTGGGGGGGGAGGATTTTACCCACTCCTTGATTGCTTGCTTGTTCCTTTTGAGCTTTTGTTCCCAGATATAGACTAGGGTTCCATCCACCCAGTTTGACCAAACAAAGGTGATTAGGGGGAGGAAGTCTGGTGAATCCATCCAAAGGGGATTGAATTTGGAGGGAATGGGGCCTAGGTTTTCTGCTTATCAAAGGAGAGAGCTATTGGGCGATGATTTGAGATGCCCCAAGGAATAATTTGGGAGGATATGTTGAGAGGAAGTAGGAGGAGAGAGCTATGGATGCGAAAGCGGTCTAGTCTGGCTGCAATGTGTCCCACCCCTAAGCGTTTATTGCTCCAAGTGTATTTCCCTTTAGAAGGCTAGACATCAAACAGATCCAACTCTGAGATCATATCTTCCATAAGTTCCCTGAACGCATCCCTTACTATAGAGCCTCCTTTTTCACCCCCTTGGTGCAGATTTGTGTTGAAGTCTCCTACTATAATGCAATTATTGTGTATTCCGACTTCTTTGATTTTCATAAGGATTCCCAGCACTCTATTTTTTCCCAATAGTTATTAGGCATATAAACATTACATATAGAATATATGTTCCCTGTTTGTAGATGCTTGAGATGTACCAACATCCAATAGGATGATTCTAACTTTTGTTCTTCTCTGAAGATTTTAGTGTTTCAGACTCTGCAAATCCCTCCCAACGCTCCTCTAGCATTTAGAGCTATTCCATCACTTTCTTTCTAGATTTGATTCATTTCTCGCAGGACTTCAGAACCCTGCATTTTGGTCTCCTGGATTAGGAGGATATGGGGCCTTTCTGTTTTGATTAAATTTCCCATTGCTCCTTTTTTTTCCCCTTTGTACCAATCCTCTACAGTTCCAGGAGACTACCTTCATTATTTACTGGCATGTTTGGTTTCCCCCCCTTTCATGGGTTGAGACTGTCCTTTTGCTATTGGGGCTTTTCCACTCTTCCCTTCTTTTTTGAGGACTTCTTCCAGCATTGGTTGGGTTCCTAGATCTTTGTCTTGATTTGCAGTTTTTCCCCTTTTGTTTCTGTTGGTTTTCCTTCTTGCTTTCGAGGACTTGGCACTTTTTAGGAGTTCCATGTCCAATTCCTCCCTCGATTCCTCCTGACTTTCGTCATCCAGCCCATGGGAGGGGTCCATGAGCAGTGGGGCATCATGCTCATTTTGAAGTGATGGAGGGTCTGGATCTAGAGTTTGTTGACTCTGTATCTCTTATGTGTTTTCTTTCGAGTGAACTATTTCTGCTTCTATATTCTTAAGATGATCATACCTGTTTTTGCTGCTTTCTGCTTCATTATTGTTTTGCATCGGTGATTTCCCCTTGATCAGTGAGGATGGCCCGGTGTTGGCTCTTCTTTACTGCGGCTGAACTCCTGATTTATTTGTCACTTTCTTTCTTTTGGCTGGCTGCCATTTCTCTGGCGCTTTGTTCTTGGGGTTCTCTAATGATGCCTTGGGATAGTTTTTGGCGAAATGTCCATACTCGTGGCAGGATTTGAGTTTAAATGGAAGTTGCTCATAGTCAACTGTTTGAATGTATGACCACCCATCTAGGGTTAGTTGGATTTCCTCTGGAAGTCCTTTTTCTAGATCTACTTATACACATAGACGAGCACAATATTGTAATCTGTTGTGTGGTTTGACTCGATCGATCAACCTTCCCAATGCATTTCCAATGTTTTTTATGGTTTCATCATTCCAACAGTGGAGAGGCAAGAAGGGTAGCCTGACCCATACTGGAATAACAGGGGGGATATCATTTTCTGGGATGAAGTCTGGAGTCCATTGATTTAGATACATCCCTCTGGTGCCCATGAAGTATGGACCATTTCTAAATATCAAATCTCTATCGGATTTATTTTCAAAAAGGAAGAAATAGAATCCCTTACCATAGAAAGATGTTGACAACTGCCCTTTTATCGTTTTTTTCCAATTTTGATCCAGCCATTGCGCCATTTCTCTTAGGGAGGGCTAGAGTCCCATGAATTGTCCGATCAAGCCATTTTCAGCCAGTCTCATAGTGAACGACCTAGAGGAGGGGGAATGGACAGAGACCTTCGGGATCTCATCAAGCTTCTTAACAAAGCATGACCGGGGGTGCCCTTTTGCATCTTTTGTGTAAGATGACACGAGGTCTGGAATGCGACGAGGTCTAGAGGCAGAGGTGGTTGTGGGGGATCTCTCTCCCCCGAACCAAAATCCATGACAGAGGGCAACCAAATGCTGAAAACCTAATTCCTGAGCGAATCTCCCGGTCGGCTGCTGCTTCTAACGATAATGCTTTCTCCTAGCATATTCATTAACTAGTGATGTGCAATCACATTTGCTATTGGCCCCTTCAAAGACATCATTGATTGTGATATCTCTCCACTCAATTGTTTTGATATGATCCTAGGCCTCCCCTACCAACAATAATGCAAGGTTCTCTGTGATTCTCACCACAATGTCTACACTCTTTTCAAAGACAACAAAGTTTATAAACTCACCCTGGTGTCGTTCAACCATTAGAGAAATTTTGAAGTCAAGGAAAATAATATTATATATATATATATATTGTGGCTCACAACACCGCTTTATCAATACTCGCCACGTCCACGGAAAATCCCCCCTCGAAATCTGGAGAACATGGGGAGGTTGAGAATTTTCGAAATAATGAGGCCTCAACATCAAGAGCAGCTTATAGACCCATTAAGGGAACAACATGTCACTTGCGGGAATTGAACCCGGGTGGGAGGGGAAACACCCCTCATAACAAACCACTCAGGATAAACCCAATTGACAAAGAAAATAATAAAATAATAGTTAAAATAATAAAATACGAGTTATGAATTTTCAAAGGGAAAGAAATAAAACTATATATATATATTTTAATTATATTTTCAATTTATCTCCTTATAAGTTTACTCAAATTTCAAGTGTAGGAACTCGTTTGACGCAGAATTAAATTCTGCATCAAACGAGTACCCACTCTGCATACTTTTGATGCCCCACAATGAAATAAACTATAAATACATGAAAAACATGTTCTTTCATGTATTTCTAGGTTATCTCATTATGGGTCTATTAAAGTATGCATAGTGGGTACTCGTTAGATGCATAATGTAATTCCACATCCAACGAGTGCCTACACTTGAAATATGAGTAAACCGATAAGGAGATAAATTGAAAATACGATGAAAAAAATAGTTTTCTTTCTTTCCCTAAAAACCTATTTACCCTTATGGTTGACATCATCATCTTGAACCCTATTGTTTCTTTTAAAATTAATGTTGATCATACATTTTTTGTTTCGAGGCCCATTTTCAACCTCAAAATTTATCTAATAAGAATAGTCTCCATAAATGTTTTTCCCTTCACATTATCCTTCCCACTACTACCAAACAACCATGTACCTCACAATTCTTTTCTCTTAGTCCTCATCTCACACCATCCTCCCTAAACCCTATTTCGTCTTTTCTCTTAGTCCTATAAGTCCAAAAAGTATTTCAAAGGGAGCCTTATTGGTGGAATTGTGGACAACCATGTTATAGGAATGTTGTACGTAAATCATATTTTCATCTTAGATCCTTGGATTCGTTTGATTGTATCCTCTTGGAAGATGAACCAAGTTCCTTTTCATCACCCTTGACTTCCCATCAATGTAAGGGTCGAAAGCATTGGATATCCTCAATTTACTCTCCAAATTCTCCCACATTGAAGTCCAAAATGTACTAATAATCTAGTATCTATATTAGAAATTATGCTCCTTGGTAAGACCCTTTCAAAGAACAATCTTGTTGCTTGTTTTCTTTCACTACTACAATATAAGGCCATAACAACATAATTAACATCTCCAAGCATTTCTATTAAATGTTTTGTGACACAAATTGCAACGTATTAGGGGGTGTCAAAATTTGTGTATTCATACATCATGATTTGCGTTCAATATTTATTGACACAATATAAATTGCATCATGTTTTGCATTGCACTTTTCACCTTTCCATTGTGTTTGTGTTGAACTTTTTACTTTTGCATCATGTTTGCGTGGGAATTTTAACTTTCATGTTGTGTTTGTGCACACTTTTCACTTTAGCATTGTTCTTGTGTGGTGTTTGTGTGACACTTCTCAGTTTTTCATCGTGCTTGAGTTACACTTTCACTTTTGCACTGTGACTACATCACTAAATATCCATTTGCATTGTATTTGCTAAACTAAAAGTCCTTTTTAATTTTATATTTGTATGGTGAGGAGTTTCGAAGTTATTTGCTGGATAATCCACAGTTGGTGTCATTTTTGTCATCAGCTGTGGATTATCCGACAAATAACTTCGAAAGTCCTTTTTATGTTGAAGTTTGGACTGTTAAAAGTCTTTTTGTGTTGCTATTGTTAATGTATATGAATCTACATCTTGTTGGCAATCTAATTTGCATCAACGTGTATTTAAATAACATCATGTTTGCATTGCTCGAATGCATGTTGTGTCATTTCTGGTGTTGCCATATCAATTCACAAAAGAAATGTGTGGTATTAGTGTTGTATTGGAATCATGGGCATGCTAATAACATTGTATTGGCATCGTGGATATGCTAATAACATCACATATAATGTCGTATGTATGGTTGTAGTGTCTCATTAAAATCCTTTTTATATTCATATTTATGATGAGTATCCAATTATTAATCAATATTGTCTTCTTTTCACCTTATGCTCAAACATGAATATGCATGTCATAGAGTGAATAACTACCATGAAAAATGTAATATATTGAATTCAATTAATACTACAATGTACTCTATAAAATTCATGAAGAAATGCAAGATAAATCGTACCTCTAATATATTTAGAGAGACTCCCACTAATATTTGGAAAATTCCATCTTATTTCAATAATGTGATTCTCCCTTACAAACATTTTCTCTTGTTTTTCTGTTGGTAATTTTGTTGGTAATTTAGCACATTAGATTAAGTTTGAGGGTAGGAATCCAAGGGTTTCAGATTATATTTAGTAATGCTACTAGAGGGGATATTAATACTATAGTCTCTTTTCCATGTATACAATAGATCTTAAGAAAAAGCAAGATACAACCATTTGTCTATTATAGCCTCCTATACTATACACACTAACATATGATTTAAACATTACAAGAAAAAAAAAATGGGACATACATGACAATGAGACATAGCATCATCATTTCTAATCCTTACCCTTCGATGTTGAATCCACATAGATGTAGAACATTGTAGTGGCCATACCCACCTCGACATTGTCTTTGGCTACTTGTTCCTTTGTTGTCGGTGTTTTTTTTTTGTTCCTTAGTGACCACTTTGATTTCCTAGATAGCTTTAATCAATGCTTCATATTTACGGTCCATGAAGTCTAATTTAACTAGTATTTCTTGTTGTTGGATTCTCTTCTCTTCCACTACTTGGACAATTAAAGTGACTTGTTGTGCCAATAAAGCTCTACCAAATTTAGATATTTGGTGTCCCTACTCCTGAAAATCCCCATATCTAGGACCCAGTTCAATAATTCAACATATATCCTCTTAGTAGAAGTTTTTCTCCTCTTTGCTTGAACTAGGTTCTTAATTCTTTCAACTTTCTCCTTTACTAGACCAACAAATCTATCGTGGTATCTTCTCATTGTTGCCATAGATTTTGATTGGGATCTATCCATTTTATTCTATTTCCTAGGCACTCGAGAATTATTACTTGCTCGTGGTCCACCTCTCCTTACCCCATTCCTCCTCCCTTCTCTCTTTGCTTCAAATCCCTCCTCCTTCTTTCCCTCCATCCCTATTATCCAATTCCTTTAAAGTATGATACCCACCCCATTTTTGGTCAACCCACAAAATGATGAGGAGGTAGACAACATACCATAATTAATGGTATTGGATCACAATTTGCATAGAGCCCCCCTTCAATAAACATGGATAACACCCACTAACGGATTAAAAAGTAGCGCCCAAACAAGAATAATATGAACAAGACCTAATGTCCAGTCTATGATGAGCCCCAAGATACACCTAAGGAACATAGAGGTTATGTGCCAAACAAAAAAGATTAACCAAATAATCACTCTCCATAGCCAGCTAAGAGAGATACCCTCTGCATTCTTAGTCTCTCCTATATCAAAGCTCCTAAGTGTTTGCATGTTTATTTCAATCTAGAGACTAGTGGTTGCAATAATTCTCCACATTGGCAGAGTAATGTTGAGATGATGTGAAATTTCCTGCACAAAGTAATGTTGAAATGAAGTGAAATTGGGATGTTGAGTAGTGTCAAGGAATAAATGTAGATTACTAGTAGGCGATGAATGCTAAGAAACAACAATGGACCAATTAATCATTGGTGGTTTTCAGTGTGTAGAATTGGAAAACCATAAATGGTTTATGGTTTTTGATCTGTAAAATACTATGGATATTCCATTGGAATAATTTGTCACAATGGATCTTATAATATTATGAAATATTAGATTATGCAATTTATTTTCTTAGATACAAGATTAATCATTACTAGATTATTGATCATATTTACGAAAAATAATTGAATACGAAACTGAAAGAACAAAAAATTATACACACCATCCAAACAATTGAACGCAATATGTATGCTAGAAAATCCGATATGGGAGAAAACCTAGCTAGAAGGTGAAGCCTATGCTCTTCTCTCTCTTTTTCGGTTCTGAAAATGAAAATACAAAGAAATGGGAACTCACTATGGAGTTGCCTATGACTCTGTGGCTTGAATGGATACTATAGAATCTTCTTCCTACTTATGTTATGCTATGAAATCCCACTCCTTTAATTCTCTCCTCAATTGGAATAAGTACAATACAAAAGTATCTAACCCCTTCTCTTCCTCGCAGATCAATATTTAACCACTACTACATTGGTCCCATTTTTCGACAATTTACCGACGCGTGTTTGTCGCCACGACGTCTCAATTATGATGAAGGATACAACCCATTTTTCATTGTGTCACCTCCATCACAATTACGACGATCATGATTTTGTTTCAATATAGATGAACACATACATTGTACCATCAACTGATGTGGGACCCAAATCTAGGTTGTTCTCGTTGCTGGTCTGTCATGAGAGAGACTAACCTACGATGAACATCACCCATCAGTTCGTCTCAAATCCATCACATTGTCATTGCTAGTACGTCAGAAGATCAACTAATGTCCGTCGTAAGAGAGACAAACCATCGACGAATGTGTCAATTTTCACATGCAACTGTTTGTGACTAATTTCAGATCTGAAAATTGCTTCCTAGTAATCTAACTATCACTGAACAACTTTACAATGAAATTAGTGACTGAAAACATATGAAGCGGAAACAAAAAGATCAAATATGAATCATCAATACACAAGAGACAAAATAATTCTATTATTTAATCTTGTTAATATAAAAAATCTTAAGGATGAGGGCAAGTTGGTTCAGCCGGGCCGAATACCCAAGACTTATCGCGTGCGTGATGGGAACGAAACTATAGAGCAATCAGTGGAGAGCCTTAATGGTGGGTCTGGTCACTTTAATCCTTATGCATTCACTTGATTTTGGAGAGAAAGGGGCTCATTTGGAGCTGAAGCCATAGCATTGGAGCATCCTTGCACTCTGGTGCGACTGTAATTGTCCAATTGCCACCAGAACTAGCTCTTGGCACCTTTAAATGCTAAGGGAATGAGGCAAGCCCCGTAGGGGGGCTACATGGTATGCTTCGGCTGTGCGCAGAAGGCGACATCAAATCTTCGAGAGGGAATTGTCTATGGCTAGAACACAACTTGTCCAAAAATCCAGAAAACGTGAGTTGCCTCCCATGGCCTCTATTGAGGAAATCATCCCGGAGGCACCCATCCATGTCCCCCCAACCCACTTTCTTTTCACTGTCCCAGACAACTGGAACCTGCTGACTTGTTTTCCCGGGGAAACTTCCCAGTGGGCCTTCAAGGATTTTCATAGCTCCACCACAAGAGAAAACTAATTAAGTGATTTCCCCCCCTGCTACATTACAGAAGAAACTCAGGCATCGATGGATGCAGACCTGACCACAGGAGCAGTAGAAACCCCTCCAACGACAGACCTGGGAAAAAACAATGCATCCAAGGCTGCGACAACTGGTATGGAAGGCGAGGCATCAGAGGCTAGTCTGTATAGGGAGGGTGGCACCGTTCTTATGCCACGTCCTTTGTCTGTCATGCAAGAGGCGGGGTACGACCACCTGCCACTCCTCCACCCGGACCACCTGAAGGTAATCTTTGAGCTACGAAGCTTGGTGGAGGACATAATCCACCGCATCAGTATAGTCAACCAACGAGTAGACCTGCTCTTCGAAGCATACTTCAATACCCAACCAGGACAACGTTGCTCGATGTGCGCTCAGGACTTCGTGATGATAGCTAAGGGAGATGACGAGGATGGCGAGGGCAACATGGATGAAGGGGAGGCCACTGGGTAAATTGTCACTGTTAATAGTTTTCGTTCCTTTCTCTATTTTGAAGCTAGTCATGGCTAAACGCCATTATTTTGTAACCCTCAGAATCAAAGCTTATTTTTTCATACCAATGGCGACCACTTGTCTTGGTTTCCTTTGGGCAAGACAAATGGCAGCCAGTCGATCTTCCTCACATATAGCATAGATAGCTAGCTATCTCAGTTTACGCTTACATGATGGGACAACTGGTAGACATGGTGTTTTTGGTGTGACCTTTTTTTAGAAAGTTAATGCAACAGGCTCTGCTCTTTTTTACTTATAAAAAAAAAATATCAAAAATCTTGAGGGAAAAACCAACTCTCCCAACCAATACAATATCACCAAAAATATGAGGAAAACCTTGTCCTCCAAAGTCACCAAAAACTGAGAACACCCTTGTTCTCCAATATAGAATTCAGAAAACCAAACCTCAATTATATTATGGAAATCTCCTCTTCCCAATAATCTACTGTAGATCACCTGTATGACCTATTGTCGTCACCTGTAAGCCTGTACGGATCTGTACCTGCCCAAAAAACCAGATACACGATTCACCTTACTGGAAACTTGTGGACATAAATGTTGTTTTCTTCATTGCAAATCGTGTATACCCTATACATGATTTGTCCTTCTACAATCCGTGTAAATACATGCTTCGTCCTCCTGCAAACCGCGTATTATACAAAAAATCTGCTCCACATGTGGCCTGTTAGAGCATAATACTAACTTTCCTTGGTTTATTACTTGTCTTAGGCACCTAAACCTTGGTTAATGCATCCCAATGCATTTTTCCTCACTTGATTTGACCTTCTAGAGAGGGTAGGAGACACTTTTCTTGTTTTTAGGGAGTTTTCCTTAAATTCAGGGATATGTGCCCTATGACATGGAGTTAATATTGAGTTCTTTAATTATAAATCCACTTAGTGACTCCTTTCCAACCTCCATGCAAAGTATAAAACCATAAAGGAAGGAGAGCACACTTCCTCCTTAAATCAAGGAAATTGTCCCTTGATTTTAGGGATTTATCCCCTTTCTTTAGTAAAGTTGCTTTATTTAGCTAATCGGTTATGGATAAGATTTATTTAGCTAATCAGTTATGGATAAGCACACTTTTTAGCCTATCATACTCATGTTAGGTGTGGGTTATCTAGTTTAGAGGTTTAGGCACATGCTTTAGATATTTTTGCACTTCTTTTGTTATTTTAGTGGCAATTGCTATTATTAGTGACAAGATCAATTCCTATCTATATATTGAATTGATATCATTGTAATTTTTAATATATTGTGAATAAATTCATTCTTGTGGAGTAAATTCTTCTATATATATCTCTTATTTTTTTACTTGCAAATTCGTTGGATTAGTATTATTTTTCTCATCGAATTCCAGATCTCTCGGGTCTCAAAATTTTACATGGTATCAGAGCCTCAAGGAATTTGAGGGAGAGGTATACTAGTTTTATTTGCAGGTGAAATATCATCAAAGGAGGCAGAAAAATTCAATGCATCAACACCTTCATCCCAAGCATGTTTTCCTAACTTCATTCAACTACTTTGAATGGAAATCCGAGATCACCCTTGCTCTCCGAAGCAAAGGTCTCTATCGGATAACAATGGGTATAGAAGTTGAGCCAACAAATGTTGTGGATAAGGAAAAGTATTTCAATTGAATGGATGAAGCCTTTGGGATGATATGTATCTCCATATCAAGAGACTTGATGTTCCATTTCGACACCGCATCATCCCCCAATGAGGTCTGGACCAAGTTGGAACAATTGTTCAGTAAACAGGATGAACTTCGAGTCTACAGTTTGGAGAACGAGCTCATAGGTTTGAATCTATCAAATTTTGATTCTTTGCAAGAGTATTTTACAAAATTTAAATATATTTTAGTTCAGCTTAAATATCTCAAAGTAGATAAAAAGGATGAGCAACTCATCCTTTCCATTCTCTCAAAACTAGGTCTCGATTATTCAGTTTTTGTTTCCTTTTTTCATCCTTCAAAATTAACAACTCTGAAGTGGAAAATGCCCTCTTTAGATGATTTTATTAAAGAAATAACTCAAGAGAAGGAAAAAATAGTTTCCATGGGATCCATAAACGGTTCTAGATATCATGCTCTTGTAGCAAATGAAGCAAGAAAACCAAATTTCAAAGATCGAAAAAAGGGGAAAGGAAAAAACTCCGAGGCTAGAAAGGAAAATTTCTCGAAACCGACAGATGAATTTTCTTCAGATCACAAAGGGAAGAAGAAAAAGGAAAGATCTAAATGAATCTATTGTCAAAAATGTTATCATCGTGAATATTCTTGTATGAGGAAAATTATAAATGAGATGGCGAAGATGCTACAACAAAACAATCTCATGGTCCCGACAAATGCAAGGAAGAAGGATGAAGAAAAACCGACCAAAGTAAGAGGAAAAGCTCGCGATGGTCATGATTTGATGGATGTCACATCCTCCCCATCCACTTGGATCCTTGATTCATGTGCTTTGAATCATATGTCTTCAAAGAAAGAATCATTCTCGTCCATCGAAGAGTGCACATGACCTTCTATTTTCATGGGAGACGACACACCGGTTGAGGTATGTGGTAAAGGAATAGTATCTTTGGAAGGGGGATATTTTGATAATGTGTTGGATTTACCATCACTGTATATGAAATTTATTTCCATATATCAAATCACACATCCAGGTTCCGAAATAAAGATCAAATTCTATTCGGATTCAGTGGAGATTTTAGACTTAAAAATAGGGTCCCGGGTAGCTCACGGTGTTGCAGATCATCACTCTCGGTTGTATTCCTTCTCTCATTTCATTCAAAAATATGTATGTACAGAATTTTTGAATCATAATAATGAATAGAGAAGGTTATGGCATGAGATATTTGGGCATCTTAATTACAGGTACTTGCATCAACTCAACAAAGAAGACATGGTAACTGGTTTGCCTCAAATCAAATTTTCCAATGGGATCTGTTAGGGCTGCATTCTTGGTAAGCATCCCCAGCAAAAATTTGATAAAGGACAAGCATGGAGGGAATCCTTAACTCTTCATATGATTCATAGTGATTTCATGGGACCCTTCCCCAAGCCCTCAATCAGAAAATATCGGTATGTAGTCACTTTTATCGACGATTACTCTCGCTTCACATGGGTGTATTTTTTGACATCGAAATCACAAGTTTTTCAATATTTTAAAGAATTTAAAGCACTCGTTGAGAATCCGTCTAAGGGAAGGATTAAGATCCTTCATAGTGATAATGTAGGTGAGTATGTTAACAAATATATGCAACAAAATTGTTCCGAAGAGGGCATTGAGATCCAACATACAATGCCTTACACATCGCAACAGAACGGTGTTGCCGAGAGAAAGAACCAGACATTGAAAGAGATGGAAAATTGCATGCTACAGTCGAAATAATTGGCTCCAAATGTATGGGATGAAGCCATAAAATTTTCAGCATACATTAATAACAATGTTCCTCACAAATCACTAAAGGGAATCACTCATTTCGAAGCTTGGTGCGGTAAGATACCAAAAGTCTCTCATTTCAGATTTTTTTGGTTGTCGTGCATGGACCCATATTCCATATGATAAACGAAGGGCACTAGAGCCTCAGAGTGTTGAATGCATATTTGTTGGATACATTAAAGGTTTCAAAGTTTATAGGCTGCTAGAAAATTCTGCTGATTCACTTTTCATTGAGCGAAGTGTGAAGTTCGAAGAGGGTCCACTACATGTAGTTTCAGATAAGCCTGCCGAGGATTTTTTGGATGAAACAATTGAAGAGGGTTTTGATGCTCATTCGAGAAATTCAGATAGTGATGGTGAGAAGGTATTTGGATAAAATCAATAGGTTGATGAGAAGGTCATGGCTGCTCTAGATCTCCTACCATTTTGGGCCAAAAAGACTTTGCATGATGCCGGTGAAATAGTTGACAATCCGACAGATCCAAGGAGGACTAGATCACAGTTTTTCGAGGCCCCCACTGCCTTGGATTCCAAAAATAAGTTGCTTCCCATAAGTTTGTATATGTAACTTGCATCATATCCACATTCATATACAAAGGAAACGGGAAACCCCTACTAGGAAGCTGTTATGGATGAGGAGTACAATGCTCTCATGGAGAACCAAACATGGGATTTGGTTCCACTTCTGAAAGGAAGAAAGCTTGATCGATGCAGATGGATATTTAACACAAATATGGCTGCAAATGGTGAGATCACTAAGTATAAATATAGGCTTGTTTATAAAGGTTACTCTCAGGTACATGGCATTGATTATATCGAGACTTTTGCACCAGTTGCAAAAATGGACTCCATCAGGCTAGTTTTGGCCATTGCGGCTTCTCGACACTGGGAAGTCCATCACATGGATGTGAAGAGTGATTTTATTCACTGAGATATGAAGTAGGAGATATATATGGAGCAGCCACAAGGGGTATGTTCATGACTCTTCTATTGTATGTAGGTTAAAGAAATCGTTATATATTCTCAAACATGATCCTCGAGCTTGGTATACAAAAATGGATTCTTTTCTGCTTTCTCAGGGATTTCATAGATGTAAATTAGATCCGAATGTTTATATGATTTTCCATGATGACTCCCTTTTTATGATTTTTCTATACGTAGATTACTTACTAATCACAGAGAGTTCTTTATCAGATATTTCATGGGTTAATATTGCCTTGCATGATAGATTTTCCATGAGCGATATGGGTTTGTTGCATTATTTTATTGGTCTTGAGGTATCACAGTCTACTTCATGAATCAAGATGGCACAAACCAAGTATGCGCTGGATCTACTTGACATGTTTCGGATGACAGAGTGCAAGCCAACTGGTTCACCTTTTCTTTTCGTGGTCAGATTGGAGGATGGAGTGACTACTCCTTTGGTAGACAATACTCTCTATTGGTAGTTGGTAGGGAGCTTATTGTACCTCACACATACCCGTCATGATCTCTCTTATGTAGTGAGTGTTGTTTCCAGGTATATGCAGGAGCCCCATGAGCTTCATTGGAAATCTGTTAAGAGAATCCTTCGGTATGTTAAAGGCACTCCAAGTTTTGGTATTTATTATGCAACTGATTGTCCTCTATATTTGGTCAGGTACACAAATTCATATTGGGTTGGCGATGGCACAGACCGCAAGTCCACCTCAGGGTATGTATTCATATTTGGTTCCGGTCCACTTCGTTGGTCAAGCAAGAAGAAGACAACTATTTCTTTATCCACAATAGAGACAGAGTATAGGGGGGAAATGAATGCCGCTACACAATGTATTTGGTTGCGGGGTTTACTTTCTGAGTTTGGGATTCAGTATCAGATACCGACTGTCATATTTTGTGACAATGAGGGTACCATTCAGATATCCATTGATCTGGTTCAGAGACATAGAACCAATCATATCGAGATACACATGCATTACATCTGAGGGTTGATTCATGATCGAGTGATTTCACTGCAGTACTTCCCCACTGAGTAGCAGGTTGCAGACATCTTCACCAAATCCTTCACTGAGAAGAAATTCTCTGACTTGTAGGATCTTTTGGTTGTGGTAGAGATAACTGGGTAGACTCTCACAATTTACTTAGGATTTTTTTATGTCCTCTTTTTTTTTTGGGGGGGGGGTTTCCATGAGGTTTTCCCTCTTTCCTATTTTTTTGAGGGGTTCATTATTGTATTGAGTACCTAAAATGGCCTAGTAGTCGGGACTCACATTTTCTTATTATGTCACTATAGTTAGGCTTAAGGGGGTGTTAGAGAATAATCCTAACTTCCCTTGGTGTCTTACTTGTCTTAGGCACCTAGACCTTGGTTAATGCATCCCAATGCATTTTTCCTCACTTGATTTGACCTTCTAGAGAGGGTAGGAGACACTTTCCTAGTTTCTAGGGAGTTTTCCTTAAATTTAGGGATATGTCCCCTATGACATGGAGTTAATATTGAGTTCTTTAATTAGAACTCCACTTAGTGACTCCTTTCCAACCTCCATGCAAAGTTTAAAACCATAAAGGAAGGAGAGCACACTTCCTCCTTAAATCAAGGAAACTGTCCCTTGATTTTAGGGATTTATCCCCTTTCTTTAGTAAACTTGCTTTATTTAGCTAATCAGTTATGGATAAGCTTTATTTAGCTACTCAGTTATGGATAAACACACTTTTTAGCCTATCATACTCATGTTAGGTGTGGGTTATCTATTTTAGAGGTTTAGGCATGTGCTTTAGCTATTTTTGCATTGCTTTTGTTATTTTAGTGGAAGTTGTTATTATTAGTGACAAGATCAATTCCTCTCTATATATTGAATCAATATCATTGTAATTTTTAATATATTGTGAATACATTCATTCTTGTGGAGTAAATTCTTCTCTAGCTCTCTCTTCTTTGTTTACTTGCAAATCCGTTGGATTAGTATTATTTTTCTCATTGAATTCTAGATCTCTTGGGTCTTAGAATTTTACATGGCCTTCTTCACCTCTCTCTTTAGGGACAGATTCACCACCTTTTAGGCTTTCCCTTTGTTGAGATCACCAATCCTCCTTAACACAAGTTCAAACTCACTTATGTCAACTCCATTCTTCCACAATGATGATCTAATGTCACAATGACATCTCTCCTTTATATAGGAGTCCAATGAGTGAGTTTAGGATCCCTTACTAAACTCAAAAATTAATTAGAATATTTTAATACTATTTGTCGGTGTGGCACCCACACACAAACCCACAAATCCCATCAACTTGCCCATGAGGCCCTAGCCTCATTTCTAGACTGATTTCACTGAAATGAAAGTCAAAACTGGTGCCAACGAAAATTCCCACATTCTTGGCACTTTGGCCTTTAGTGGGAATACCTCTCGAAGCTAAAAAACATCAACACTCCCTCTTAGCAAGGGAGGTATCCCATCCTCCAACATCTAGATGCACTATTGTCAAACATAGTAGATATCGCTCTGGATCTACCACCTCATATGTATTCCAAAAGTAGTCCACACTTGCTACTCCCTATGTGACTGTGGAAAATGGGTCTATGAACTCTGTCACAGTCAAAAGTACTGTTGCTAAGTTTGTTTGACTGACTACATCCACGGTCACTGGAGGACATCCTGTTGTCCATTCTATATGACTGGTCGCATCCTTGGTCATTGAGGAAAAATCTGTTTGACTAGTCACATCCTCGATCATTGATGCAAAATATGTTTGATTGGTCGCATCCTCGGTCACTGAAGAAAATCATGTTGTGTAATTTGCTTCACTGGATGCTCCCTCTGCGATTGAAGAAAATCCTACTCCCCAGTCCTATTGACTGCCTACCTCCTTTGTCACTGTAGTAAAACCAGTTGAAACAAATGTATCCTCCATGGAGGTCTCACATGCCCTATAATCCTCCTGTATTTGAATATCCTATCTGGCCTCCTCAACCCATGCCACCTATCTATTAGTCCTAGAAGATGTCTCTCTCCCACCTGAACCTAAGGGGTAACTCCCTCTGGATGACCATCTCTCCCTATGAGACGATACTACTGGTGGGGTCACCTACCTCACTAATCATGGAGCCACCAAATCCTCTTCATCTGTCTCTCTGCTCCTACTGGCCACAACACTCATAGGCTATCCCCTCAGCCTATATAGGTTTCCATCCCTAAATCCAAGAATCACTGTTGATTTGAATCTAGACCATCTGGGAACAAGCAATACCTATCCATCTTGAAACAATACATGATAACCCTTCCTCTCAATCTATGATACTGAGAGGAAACTCCTTATGATTTCTGGCACCCACAACACATTCGACACCCTCAATATCTCTCTTGACTCCAATCAAAATGATACAATACCGGATTGTTGTACTAAATTCTTGGCTCCCATACCAAGCTCCACACATAAGTATAAGCCAATATCTGTGAGAGTGTTAAACAATGTTCTAGCACCTGTCATATGGCAAGATTATTTGCTATTCACCAACCTCTCTCCCTACTAGAGATAGTACCTGAAAGGGAGGAGACCAAAAAGATCTACCTCTGGAACCTATCTGCAACCTCTTCAACCTATGGTGTTGATGCTTGCTTCCTTATTCCTCTTCCCCTCCAGTGTGGACATTGTGAAGCATAGTGCCCAAAATCATGACACTCAAAAAATCTGATCTTACTAAAATCCTTCTTCTGTCTCATCTCTGGAGATGCTTCCTTCTCAAGAGAATCCATTCTCCCTGAAAAAACGATTTTGTATGGAGAACCCCTTCTTCCCTTCCTAGTGTGGGCTGCAAGGGCCACCATCCATATCATCTTTGGATGCTAACCGGGTCTCCTCCTAGATACAATCTGTGTTGGTTAAGGTTGGTTGTCATTGATGTCAACCCTTGAAGAAAGCCCGGTAGCACAAAGGTTTGGGTAATGGAACCAATTTTGTTTGATGTAAAGATGACTCATTATTGTCTTGTCATGGTTGATAAGAAGCACAGATGGATGAACTCAAAAGTGGTCCCCTTATGGTGAAATCCCTCACGGGAAGACACTTTACAGATTGAGTTATCCTAGAAGTATGGTTAGATAACCCATGCTTAATTGAGGAATAATGAGATGAAGGACAATGATTTTGTCAGTGAAACTATCCTAGATGCATAGTGCTTGTCATGCCATTTCCAATGGTATGTGGAACGCCACATAAATCCTCACGGTTAGAGAGTTATGACCATATGAAGTTGGAGAACCCTCATGAGTCTTATAGAAGCCCCCAAGAGTCAAAGTGTCTTGCAAAAGAAATTATTTTAAATGGAGAAGCCCTAAAATAAGGAAAGTGTAAGGATACATGAAGATATAAATAAGAGGCAAAGCTCACTCATTAAAGACACACTTATACATATTGTATATCTGTTTTCTTTTGTAAAGCTTATTGTAAATACTTGTGGATACATCTGAAGTGGAGAACATCTGAGGTAGCACGAAGGGTTGGCGACGAAGATCTTGGAATTACAATGAATACAAAAAACCCTATTTTCTGAGGCGTACACGGGCTGTCTGTGTATAGGGTGAGTACATGTACATGGGCTATCTGTGAATAGGGTGCGTACATACACGGGATGGCTATGTATAGGGTGCGTACATGTACGCGGGTTGTCTGTGTATAGTGTGCGTATGTACATGGGCTGGATGTGTATAGGGTGAGTACATGTTGATAAAGCCATGGAAACTTGAGAAGATGAAGATGCAGAGGTTCTAGATTCTGAGATCAAGCTCCCAGGAAGTTCTAAAGTGCTCAGATACATCAGATCCATCCATTGGTTCAAAAGGTATGTCTTATTTCTATGAATAGTTGTATTTTGATGTATGCATGAGGAATGGAAATGGAGATTTGAGGATTCTCCCTAGAGAGACTAGTGACTACATGGGATCTTTTGTATAAGTCAGATCTACAGAAATACAGTGCTGGTATGTTCATCATTGATACTTCTTGTGAGGCACATCTTGTATTTCTTGGCATATGGCTAAGGGTTTTTATGGTACATGGTTGAGATCTTGTATTTGTGTAGTAGTTGATGTATTGAGAGGCTGAATATCAGAAAGGGTTTGATGACTAAGATCATGTGAGGGATATTATACTTGTTCATGATTACATACACCTATGTGGCACATGACTAGAGAGAGACATATTTTCCTTGAGTAAAGGTTATGTATGAGGATGCATGCACATGGTACATTTAAAGTATGGATACAGTGACAGGTTACAGATCTATGTGAAAGAAGTAACAGAGGGTCAGAAGTTTTCAAGAAAAAGGAAACCCTAGTTTTCAGAAGGCATACACAGGATGCATAACAATTAGGGCGCGTACATATGCGAGCTTCATAACAGATAGGGCATGTACATACGTGGTCTACAACGCTGTAGGTCGCGTACCTGTTGTATTTTTGTAGGTACATGTTCAGTTCAGGCACAGATTGATTACAAGACAATTGTACAGATTGGATACATGTCAGTGGTACAAGTTGATACAGTTGTACAACAATATATCTCATAGTTATAGGTTGTCAGTGGTTCCATCATTCTACTTATACTTCAGGGCGGTTGGACAAGGCAAGGACAGGTGGTTGTAGCCACCTTCTAGTTGTAGCCAGAGAACATAGGGGGTTGCAACCTCCTTCTGCTTGTAGAAAGAGAATTGGGGAGTTGGAGCTTCCCTCAGGTTGTAGCTTGAGAAACTAGGGGGTTGGAGCCTCCTTGTAGTTGCAACTGGAAAACAAAGGAAGTTTGTGCTTCCAATGAATGTAATTCTTCAATACATATAAGAAAAAACATTCTGTGGTTTTCTCCTGCTTTGGGTTTCCACGTAAAACACTGGTGTACTGTGTATGTGTGTGATTGTTCATTTCTTATTGCTCATTATTGGATAATAATTCTACATTGACATAACACTTGGATTATTTGGTTAAAAAGGACTATAATTGTGCTATTACTGATTCACCCCCCCTCTCAGTAATCTAACAATCTTTCCATAGTCTGTCAAAGTTTGGAAATTTTTCTCGTGCACAGACTCCCTACACAAATGGTTCCCAGGACTTGGGAATACCTCTCAATGCTCCATTCACCAACTCAACATCCTGCACTGTCTCACCAATAGTTGTGAGCTAATCTCGGTTCTGAGCAATCTTCATAAGATAACTAACAACTGTGTCTTCACTGGTCATCCTGACAATATGAAGCTAATGCTTTAAGTGTAGCATCCTGCCAGTATTCTTGTTTTGGTAAAGACCCACCAAAGCATCATACATATCCTTGGCAGTTGCTTTCTTGACAATGTGAGGAATCAAGTGGTCCTTCATAGACTCTAGCGATACCTT
Source organism: Picea engelmannii (assembly GCA_009831015.1). Taxonomy (NCBI): domain Eukaryota; kingdom Viridiplantae; phylum Streptophyta; class Pinopsida; order Pinales; family Pinaceae; genus Picea; species Picea engelmannii. Next base: position 99,098 of record ML778071.1, read on the forward strand.
CTTGGACTTCACTTCCCTCTTCTTGTGGAATGCCAAATCTACCAGATCAGTCAGGCTAGGAACCACATCCTCAACATACTCCTTGAGGTCATTCTCTTCCAACAAAAGGAGAAACCTTTCCTTCAAACCCCAGAAGTTGGTTTCCCCTTCCAACCTATCCCCAAGCTTCAATGTATTCACCATATTGACCTTCCCGAAATAAGAACAAGAACAAGAACAAGAACAAGAACAAGAACATGTATAACAGTCTTCCAGTGTTGTATCCAACAAAGTGTCTCAAGATGATCCCCTTCTCTTCAAATCCCAAGCTATGATACCATGTCAATTTTCACATGTAACTCTCTGTGACTAATTTCATATTTGAAAATTTCTTCCTAGTGATCTAACTATCACTAAACAAATTTACACTAAAATTATTGATTGAAAACATATGTAGCAAAAACAACAAGATTAGAGTTGAATCATCAATACAAAAGAGACACAATAATTCTTATCTGTAATTTTGTTAATATCAGAAATATCGAGGGAAAAACTATCTCTCCTAAGCAATACAATATCACCAAAAATCCAAGGACAACCTTGTCCTCCAAAGTCACAAAAAACTGAGAACAACCTTGTTCTCCAATATGCAAATAAGAAAACCAAACCTCAATGATATTATGGAAATCTCCTCTGCCCAAGAATCTACTATAGATCACTTGTACGACATGCTGAGGTCAACTATTAGCCTATACATATCTGTACCTTCCTAGGACAACAAATACACGATTCACCTTACTGACAACCCACGGACATACATTTTATGCTTCACTAAAAATCACGTATACCCATACATGATTTTTCCTTCTACAATCTGCGTATATACGTGCTTCATCCTCCTGCAAAAAACATATTATATGGAAAATTTTCTCCACACATGTGTCCTTATTTGCCTCTCTCTTAGGCCCAAATTCACCACCTTCCAGACTTTCCGTTTGTTGAGATCACCAATCCTCCTTTACACAAGTGTAGACTCACTTATGCCAACTCCATTCTTCCACAATGATGATCTAATGTCACAATGACATCTCTCCTTTATATAGGATTCCAATGAGTGAGTTTAGGATCCATTCCTTAACTCAACAATTAATTATAATATTTTAATCCTCTTTGTGGGTGTGGCAACCCCACACAAACTGACAAAGCCCATTAACTTTCCCATGAGGCTCTAACCTCATTTCTAGGTCGATTTGACTGAAACGAAAGTAAAAAATAATGCCAACGAAAATTCCCACATGCCTGGAACCTTGTCCTCTAGTGGGAATACCTCTCGAATATACAAAAACTCAACAAAATGTGCCCCATCATTTTGTCACAATTCCATCACGTTTTCATCTCTAGTTCGTCAGAAGAGCGACTAATCTATGACAAACCATCGACTAATTTTCATCAAAATATCATCAAGATCCCATCAAAATATTGACAAGGTACTGATGAACTAACTGTATTTCCGACGGTTACTGGGTGATGAAGAAAACATGACGCTAGTCGAACCATAGACGAACGCGATTGTCGATGATCAGATGAAGGGTTATTATTTATAAAAGAAATATATATTGTTGCTTCCAATGTGATGTTCCCTTAAGTCTTGACAATAAAATTGCATATGTCTTTCAGTTGGAGTCTAATTCCACCTAAGTTCTGCAAAAGGATTAGCTACACAAATGACATATATGAAAAAAAATCCATGTGGATTCCCCGAGGATCATCCCGAGGGAATATCTAACCATGGTTATTGCATCAGGAATTTCAACCAAAAGGATATATTTCAAGTTCAAACTTTGATCCTTTATTAACTATCTCATGGATTAGTGGGACCCAAGCTTCATTGAAATGAGAATTATCCTTTTCTCCATACATTTTACTAATAATGGAAGTAGCATATCTAATAGGTTCCAAAAGAAGCTGAGTTGGGTAAATCATATTATCATAAGTTTTGAATTGCCTATTTGATATCCACCATTTACCCACCTCCTTTCGATAATCTTCAACCTTACTGAATACCTCCATCTAGTGAGTAACCAAGGATACTTTAAGTTTTCTTTGTGTATATATAGAGAGATCAAGTTTATATATTTTGTATAAATGTTGCAGGTTTTTATTTTGTGATTCACCAATTGTTCATTGGATAAATATGTGGATGGCGCACTTGAAAGGGTTATAGAGAACTTAGAAGAGGAAACCGATGATTGTTGGAAAGAACTGTAGTCACTTATAGATGTGAAAAAGGTGGCTAGACAGGGTGGAAAGGATGAGTTAACCTTTATGGTGGAAACTACAAACGATTTGGAACATGCTACTAATGAAACATGACATTTCCTTCCCTAGAACATGGAGAAATCAAATGAGAGTAAAATTGGAGAACTTGTAAAGGTTGCTGAGGGCACAATATTGGGACCTGATTTTTCTAATGATTCCCAAATGGATTTACCATGGAAGAGATACATGCAGAGTGAAAGTGATGAAGATGAAAACGATGAGTTTGCATCGATGTGGAGGAAAATGTCATTATCTTTTCAATGTTCTAAGGTGAATGCTCTGCATATTTTCTAGCTTTTAAATTCCATTGTTGTTTACATAAAATGACAACTGCTTTTAGTGTATAAGTTGTCGGTGTCCATCAAAGCATAACACATGTATTGATTTTAATGTGTAAGCTGTTGTTGTCCGTCAAAACTCAAAACATGTATTTCTTTTAGTGTTGTAAGCTCATGTATATGTATACATGATCTATTTGGAGAAAACAATGCTTAAGATGTTTTGTTTTCATAATATTCACAATGTAGGTGGAAGAATGGTACAAGGAAAGTATATTCAAATCATTATCAACACTATAGGAAACTTACTAATAAAATTATTGTAAATGTACTTGTGATTGACTACATAGTATGATAGTGTTCAAATGGATTTGTTGGAATGGATTGTTCGTATGAATTGCCAATTGGTTTCCACAAGATGAAGTATTTGGCTTAGGTATTTTTTTTTTTGAGATGTACCAAGTTGTCCATAGTTCGTTGTACCTTCTTCATCTAGTCCCATTCACTAATTTCATTACCTGGGGACATCAATGAAATACCAATTTTGATTTATATTATAGTGCCATGAACACACATTATAGGTTGCCTCAAAGGTGAACTCAACCAGGTATGGGAAGTAGTATCAAGTTTCTCTATGCTAGAGTGAGTTGGCTTATGATAGCTTATTTGTCTAAGTCATTTTTAAGTTTTCTCTATTTATAAGATTGTGATGGAAAGATATTGATGGAAATATAATTTTTCCCAACACTATTATGTCCAAACATTTATACTCAAACCACCATCATTCTTTATTTCCAAGTATTAAATTTTTTACCATTAAACTCATGATTACCTTCCAACATGACATGTGACAAGTTTCCCATGTTTATAGGTCAAACACACCAAACAAATTTGAATAATTTACCTACGCTTCATTGATATAAATTTTTATTTCTTGATAGCCTTATTGTTTTCCCACACACCAAAGTGATCAAGTACAACCCTATTGTTGTCTCACAACCAATGTGATCAAGTATAGTACTATGACTTGTAGATATTTCAATGACATCCCTAGTACCGCAAACAACTCAAAAAATACCTTAGATATGCACAAAATGAATTATCTTCCAAAAATTTCTTCACAAAACCAAAAATTTCTAGAAATGAAAAACCAAATTTATCCTGACTGTGCTATGAGACTATTACTGTTCCAAAATTTACCTATTAGTTTCACTATGATCGGCTCTTATTTGTGGCTACTAGTTGTTGAATTTTCTATTTTCATATATGATAATTATTTCCTTATGATTTCAAATATAATTTTATGCCACTGTTATCATAGAATAATTACACACTGAAAATCTCAACCGAAATAAACTGCAGCGAAAACAATAGAATAATAGAAAGATAACCATGCACATTAGACACAAGATTTTATCTTGGGAAACCCAACCTTGGGCAAAAACCCAACAAATGTTATTAAGAATAATCCAAGCCAATAATTACATCACCATTCAATGAACAAACCCTATCACAAGTTCTCCCTAGCATGAGGAAGAACCCTCAAGAAATAGCGAACCACCAAAATATAGCGAACAATAGACAATTGACAAATTGGAAAATGCAACTGCAATTGGATAATGCACACTTGATGAGAAAGAGTTGTGTGATGATTATAATGAAAATGATCAAGCATATTATTTATAGTAATTGAATCACCTTTAATTTCCTTGTGGGGGCAACTTCTTCTTTTGTCTTCAATATCTTCTTTAATTTCTTTCCGAGGTTTCTTCAATAGTTTAATGGGATTTGACTTGTCTTCTTGGCATTTATTATTTACTAGAAAATTTGTTTATGACATTTGTTGTTGTGTCATGTTCTTACATGCATATATAACTAATATAGGTCTCTATTGTTTAGTAAATTCACCGAGAATCCCCTCATCACAAGGGGTCTCTTGAGCCTTCATCTTCAACAATAGACTAGACTTGTAAACAAGTCAAACCTGCCCTATAAAAAATATATCAATCCATCATGGAGTAGGAAATGTGAGAGAATATCAATTCTTTATCACTCCTTGTCAAATCAATATGAATTACTAGGAGAAAGACTACACTTGGGCCATTCACCACTAGCTAAATCAACATGGCCTCGTGAGTGAATGTATCATTCTCCTTTGGTCAAATCAACACGACCAATTTGGGAGAATGTTTGTCCAATGTTGCTAACTGGAGAAACATCAACATCCTAGGCCATTCACCACTACCCAAATTTTCATGGCCCATGAGTGAATGTATCATCCTTGCTTGGTCAAATCAACAAGACCAACCTGGGAGAATGTCTACTCGATGTTGAAACATCAACTCTCCCTCTCAATGACAGAGGCATTATGCATCAAGACAAGCTTGTCTCTGAAGTATACAAACTCTGACCTAGATAGAGGATTGGTGAGAATGTCCGCAATCTTCTCATCTGTGGATATGTACTGGAGATTTACTGCTCCTTTCTGCACCATGTCTTATATGAAGTGATAATTGATCTCAATGTGCTTTTCCCTGCCATGAAATATTGGATTTTTTGAAAGATTGACACAATGTATCAAGGTCATCTCTAGCTTTAGATAAAATATTCCTGCAAGAAGCTTTTGAAGCCACACTACTTCGCAAATTGCAACACTGACTGGGATATACTTCACTTTTGTTGTACTTAGTGCTACATAAGTCTTCTTACTACTAATATAGGATATCATAGCTGATCCTAAGTTGAAGCAACACCTTGAGGTGCTTTTTCAGTCAACTACACTCCCTACCCAGTCATAATTAGTATATCCATGCAACCTCACTTCACCACATGAGACATATCTCATACCATATCCAACTGCACCATGAAAGCACCTCAACACACGCTTTGCTACAACACAATGGAAGTGCTTCGAATCAACCATAAACTGGATCAGGGTGCTCACTGCAAAGAAAATATATGGCCTGATGTTAACCATGTACATCAAGGATTCAATCAGTTTCCTGTACATAGTGGGATCCACCAAATTTGAATCTAAATCGGAATCACTAAGCTTCTTCAGATTTTTCATCATAGGTATAGCCATGGACTTGCATTCCATCATACTGAATCTACTCAACATCTTGACTGTGTACTTTCCTTATCCAAGGAAGGTCTCACTTAGTTTCTGCCACACCTCCAATCTTAAGAAATAATGCATCAAGCCAAGATACTTCATTTCGAACTGTAAGGCTAACTCCCTATTGCACATGACAATGAGTCTCTCTTCTCTCGTAAGGAACAAATCACCAACATACATCACCAATATCAATGGATCACCATCAACAACCTTGTAGTAAAGGTTGTGATCTGCATCACTCTTGGTGAATCCCAAACTCATTAAGTATCCATCAATCCTGGAGTACCATGCCCTGGGTGCCTTCTTGAGTCCACACAAGTCCTTCTTTAATTTGAAAACACGAGACTCCTTCCCATGTATCAAAAATCCCCGAGGTTTCTCTATGTACACTTATTCCTCAATCAAACCATTGAGGAACATGGTATTCACATCCATCTGATGTAATCTCCAACCCATAACTAAATCAAGATAAATAATAGTCTTCATGGAAGTGTACGTGGTGACTGGAGAAAAGTATCCTCATAGTCCACTCCCTCTTTTTGAGAGAATCCTCTTGCCACAAACATCGCTTTGTACTTTTCAATGTTTCCATATGATGCATGATTGATCTTATAGATCCACTTGGAAGTCACCACTGACTTCCCCTCTGGTCTCAGAATGATCTCCCACACACCATTCTTCATGATGGAATGATACTCTTCCATCATGGAATCCTTCCAAACCTATTGTTGTGTCGCCTCCTCATAACTGGAAGGTTCAGAATCAATGATGTGACTCATCAATGCTATATAACTCAAGAACATCTTAGGTTTTTTCTCTCCCTAAAAGTACCATTGGGATCTGCATGCCCCTATGCATCTTGCAAAGTGTCACGAAGCCATGCTAGCCTCTTCTTGGTCACTGCAACATATCTAGGTAGATCCACTGGCTTTGTTGGCTCTACTGACTCCTACTGATAGTTTGAAGGATGAACAAATGGATTAGAGGGATATGTAATCTCATCCTTTAGAGCCTCCTACTCATCACTATAAATCTCCATATGACATTCTCTATACCTCCTAAATGATACCTATTCATCAAAGGTAACATCACAACTAACCTCAATCTGACGTTGTGTTGGAATGTAGATCATGCAGGCCTTCAAAGTCTCGTTGTATCCCACAAAAGTACCCTTCTTTCCAGAAGGTTCTAACTTCGTCCTCTTCTCCTTGGGAAAAAATACCTCATACATTTGTCATACCTTGACAATGTGCAAAAATCTGGCTCGATGAAGACTCTATCTCATCAACTTGCCAAATTTATGAAGCCATCTCATCCATGCCAAAGCACTTGAGCTACACCCATCGTAACTCACCATGAAAAGTCACTAGAATTCCATTCATAGGGTTGGAAATATTCCACACAACATACTGTTTTGATGTGATCTTTTCGCCAATCCACCATAACTCCCATGTTGCTACACCACCGAGATGAAATAATCAACAACTCCTCTTCTGGACAGTCTGCTCCATGTCGCAAACGAGATACCATCTAACCTGTTTCCACCTACAACTATCATTGTATCTCCCTCTTAGAGATAAATCCTTAACTCCCTCATATATGTCACCTGTGACCTGCTTGAAACAAGAAAAAGAAGAAGAACAACACTCTAGTGTTGTACCCAACAATGTGTCTCAAGATGATCCCATTCTCTTCATATCCCAAGCTCTGAAACCATGTTGAATTTTCTATTTTCAGATCTCATAATTATTTCCTTATGATTTCAAATAGAATTTTATGCCACTGTTATCATATAGTAATTACACATTGTAAATATAAACCAAAATAAACTGTAGTGGAAACAATAGAATCATAGAAAGATAACCATGCACAGTAGACACAATATTTTTTCCCGGGAAACCCAACCTTGGGAGAAAACCCAAATTTTTTTCTTAAGAATAATTCAATCCAATAAATAAATCACCATTCAATGAAGAAACCCTAGCACAAGTTCTCCCTAGCATGAGGAAGAACCCTCAAGAAATAACAAACCACAAACAACTGGAAACTAGCAACTTCAACTAGCTAATGCACACTTGATGAGAAGAGTTGTGTGATGATGATAATGAAAATGATCAAGACTCTTATTTATAGTAATCGAGTCACCTTTAATTTACTTGTAGGACTGACTTCTTATTTGACTTCAATATCTTCTTTAATTTCTTTCCAGGGTTTCTTCAACAATTTAATGGGATTTGATTTGTCTTATTGGCATTTCTTATTTACTAGAAAAGTTTTTTATGAGCCTTGTTGATGTTTCATCTCCTCACATGCACGTATAATTAATATAGGGCTATAATGTTGAGTAGATTCATCGATAATCCCTTCATCACAAGGGATATCTTGAGCCTACATTTTCAACATTAGACTAGACTTGTAAACAAGTCAAACCTTCCCTATAAAAAATAGAACTATCCATCCTGGAGCAGGAAATGTGAGAGAATATCGAGTCTTTATCACTCCTCATCAAATAACATGACTTACTAGGAGAAACAATACACATGGGGCATTCACCACTATCCAAATCAACATGGCCCCATGAGTGAATGTATCATTCTCCCTTGGTCAAATCAACATGACCAATCTAGGAGAATATCTGTCCGATGCTGCTAACTAGAGAAACATCAACATCCTGGGCCATTCACCACTAGGAAAATATGCATGGCCCTGTGAGTGAATGTATCATCCTCCCTTGGTCAAATCAACATGACCAATCTGGGAGAATGTTTTCCCGATGCTGAAACATCAACAATAGTCGACCTAATTGTTGCATCCCTTTTGCACCTTCAATCACATGCCAATCCTACAAATTAAATGTATGTTTTCTATGTGGAATTTGTGGTCAACCTTGTGGCTCTTGTCATCATTCCCATGATCTTGTGTGCCTAATACACATTACTCTTTCCAACGAATAACGTGGCCTGGATATACCTATCACCCATGACTCATGGCTTCTACCCGTGACACAACACAACCTCAGTTTCTATAAAAACAAATCTTGTAACATGTCCTTACAACCCCAAATATTATCACTATTTCCCTTTGGGGATTTCCTTGACATTGTGGTTTTGAAGTGTGTGTGGTTTCTCCTCCTTATACACACAATTGTTACCCCTATGCAGATGTATCATCTCCTTTGCACACAAATTGTCTGTGGCCTAGTCATGGAATTTTCCTGTAGTAGACTGACTGCAAACCATTACGTTTATGACCTCAAATTCACATTACAGTATGCATGCACACAATACCCTACAAAATGTCTACCAAAACCAATATTTCCTCCCACAAATAACACAAGTATTGGTTAAAAACATGAGTAATCTAATAGATCAAGGTCGAACTAAAATAATAAACCAAAAAAATAGAATACCTTCAATTTGGATTTGATTTCCAAACACACGATATATCAAGGTTGACTTGCTCTTTGTTATCCAATTCATTTTTGAGCTCTCCATCAATCTGTTTTTGGTCGGTACAGTCCCTAGGTCCTCACCCACTTTCTCCTCAGCTCTTCGTTGTTGTGGCTCTAATATCATATCCAATTTACACATCTAAAACATAGACAAAAAAAATATAGTTGCATATGAGAGAATAGTCACTTCACTTCCTTATTCAAAAAAAAAATCAATATGATTCTAATACATCTCAAATCCCATAAGGGAGAGAGAGGACCAAGAGTCCATTAACTACCTTAATTGAGTCACTAATTATGCATGTTGACTTATTTATTACTTATTCTAAAAGTATCTACTATGCACAATGATCATTACATAACTAAATACATCAACAAGATCACCCCTATTGAGTAATCGAGGTTTCATAACAATAAAAGAACTCTAGCTAGTGGATGGTGATGTTCTGTTGAATGAAGTGAATGTTTCAAATTATCATAGTCTAAATGAAAATTCACTAGTGATGTTTAGATTTTCTAGCATGCATAAATCCATAAGTTTTGTTTTTGTAATTAAACTCTACTTGTGTTGCAAGAGGTATATGGAGTTTCCAAGAAGTTATGAGACATAGGTTATCATAGTTTCAAAGGTGGATGCATAGTTTATAACTCAAATAAAAAACACTCTAAACGCACTTGTGACTTTTAAGGTAATCTTAGATTGAACTCTTCCAATGTACATTTCATCATGTACTTGTTCAAGATCTACTTTTGGAAAACATATTGCTTCCTTCAACTAGTTAACCACATAGAAATAGGAAACATTTACATATTGTTGTACATAAAACAAGATACATCTACTTATACACATGTTTTTGTACAAAGAGAAAGACAAAGAACACACACACACACACACACACACACACACACACATTAGTAAACCAAAACAAACATATGTAGAACAGATGTAGATTCCCACAAGTTTCGTGTGCACTAGAGAATACGTGCACTCCATATTTGATATATCACAACAAAATCTAGCATTAGAAAGGTTTCCTAGTACAGAAAAACTTTATGCCACTACAATTAAAATTAGTTGACCCTTTGGTGTGAGATTCCCATGAACATGTTGAAAAGTAGAAAGTGATTGCATATGACATCATGTGAGCTAGATACTAAGCTCAAGCAAAGAATTAGGCATTTAGTTCATAACATGAAAATGAGAACTGTGAAATTATGAGATGGAAAGCAAGGGATCATACTTCCCCATAATCAATGCTAAATAGTCAATTGTTGGGGGGACAAGCTGTGAAATGACATATACAATCACAAGTACAACTGAAAGACCTTTTCATAATCGTGTGAAGCTTGAGAATAGGATAGTACCCCGAGATAGATAAAAATAACATGTTATAAAAACACCAATATGTACAAATCAAGTACTTAAACCTTCATAGAAACGTATGTGCAATTAATGAAAATAAGATGAGGTGAATCAATCACTTAAAGAAGAAGAAATATCAACAAATTATAAGCGATAATTCAAAGCATGATGTAACCAATTTCATTAGGTACTTGGGTCTCATACACAGATGATGACCCACATGACGTATCAATATCTAGTACAAATATCAAAGCTAAGCTTCATGATAATTGTATGTGAGATACAACCATCAAAGTGGTGCTACGTTCCTATTAATGTTTATACTGCTTGTAAACATGGAAGTTGTACATAGTTCAATATCTCTTACTTATCACTCATATTACATGTAATCTTCATCCTAGCTCATACAAAGGCAATTTGATGTCTATGTGTTTTGTACAAATATTAATTAAAAAAACCCTGTTTATATATAGATTTGGAAGAAGCCTCATCGTTGAGTTTAATGTAACTAACTAATGCATGAAGTAAATACTACACATTGTAACTAACTAATGATGCATGATAATTAAATGTTTTGTACCTTGTTAGAAATGCGTTGTGGATCGTGGAGGTGACCGCCCTTCAGACCTGCATTTGTCAAAGACAATAATAGGTTAAATGACAAAATAATAACTAAACATCTATGAGCTTGCATTTGAAAAATATAATTAAATGTTATATGTCTGGATAATAATTAAACATGTATGACCTCTACAAATACTAAAGGGGAATACCTCATGAATGTGCTCCTCTTGGTTTCAAGAATAATTTATTCTCTACTAAATAGGACCAACCACGTGAAGGTGGAAGCTCATTTGGCCCCTCCTCCCATGGAATCACTCTCAATTCCCCATACCCAATCATGCATAAAAAGTAGAAAAAAGAGAATGAAAGGTAAATGAAAGAAATAAGGTACATGCATACAAAACATATAAGGTTCATGCACAACTGGAAAAACAAAAATTGTACAGTCAATAATTTATATTAATAAATTTTTTCCTGAAAATATGTACAGTGACTTCCTTTTTTGTTTCTTCGTTTTGATAAAATTCATGAGTAAATCATCTTCACATTCGTCTCGATCTTGGCCTTCAGCTATTGGTCCATGTTCTATTGCTGGAAGGTGATGGGTCATCTCATGCATTGTACTACTTCTAGTAGCAGGACGTGGATGTTGATGCACTGCAATAACAAAAAGCATTAAAAGGACATGGTTAGTTATTATTCATAGCAATGTTTCATTAGTACAAATATCATTACTATTTTTTTTACTTGGAGGAGTAGTGGAAATGATTGGTTGGATTTTCATCGGTTCCTCTTCTATCCTCTCCGAGCACCTCATCTACATGCTCTGCCATTGAAACAAGAAAAGTTATAAGTACACCATCTGAAGGAAATATTTATAATTGTCATATTATACAATTTATTTTGAAGACACACATACCGTGATGGGTTTGCGAAGCACTAGTATCATGGGGTTGTTGTCCACCACCCTCAAATGAACTGGTGTTACTTTCCTACTTAAAACAAATAGACAGATAATTAATTGATGGGATAAATAAATCGTCAATATATTTGACAAGTAATTAACAACTACAATCTTATAATTTTATTTACCAACTGATTCAAAGGTTCATATTGTGTATGTGATCCCTTCCATTGTTGATTTTTCACCACAGCTTGAAAGTTGAACTTGAAGTCGAGCATCAAGTATTCTTTTGGTGGCGACAGTGTTGAATGTATCCCCCTGCATCGCATGACATAATATATGGATTTTTTCTTATTGGTTGCAATTAGATAAAATTTGCATGATAATATGTATAATATGAATAATGTATTTGGTACTTACAATTCGAGATTTTAATCTCAAGTAACCACCTTGGCCAAGTTTGTGCTTCCCATGTTTTTCTAGTCTTGACTTGATTGCTTTTGAAGTGTCTGGGAGACTATGAAAAGTTTCAAGTATGTTATACGATATCCTGATTTTTTCTGTAGAATTAAACAAAATTCAACATATTCAATTCAAAATGTCATATATTACCTTCCAAGGTTAGGTGGTGTCTTCCCTTCATTTCTCAATGCACTCTCCTTTGCGTCCTCCTATATATTTTTCCATTCCCTCTTGGGAATGGCCAGAGAATGATCATACTTAGATTTATTTTTCAATTGAACCCTATATTTATCTCTAACATATTTCAAATATGTACCGACCCTCAAGGTGATTTCATACTTGTTGAATAAATCACCAAATAAGCTGACCATATGGTCTATATAATACTTTTTCAAATCTTATTTTGGGTATTCCATCGTGTGCGAATGGTGAGCCTGAAAAATATATAAATCCTTTTCGTGAAAGGTCCTGCAATAATGTTGTTTCTTAAAAAACGATATGGTAATTATATTAAAATAATATGAAAGATGTAGGTTTCAATCAAATGGTAGGAACTATTTAACATACTAAAAAATACATGGGATTTGTTGTTTCTTCAAGGGAACTAAGTTTTCATCCACCAAATAGTTGATGGAGAGTGTTCTCAAGCATTGAACACATGTTTCCCTAGGATAACAATGCTTTGTCTACGCAGAACCAATATCCTCATGAGATTCGCCTTGTAGACCCTCACGTGCACGGTTTATCATGTGCGGTGGGAGCGTCTCATGGGCCCATGAGTTTCTGTCCTCTGAGCCACAAGCGGAGAGGAAAATATCCTCGCAGGTATGTGGCTTGTGCTAGGACATTGTGGGGTTTGTGCATAACTACCACCACCAACGTCCCCATGACTAGGTTGTCCTGTCGGATCCAAATATGTGTATAGAAAGAAAACATTAGAGAATTTCTCATATAATTGTATCAAACAAAAATTCATAAATCAATATATGTCATAAATAGTCTTTTTTTTTTTTTTAAATTTGCGCTTACCCAAAATTGTTCTATATCCCGCCTTAAAATTTTTATCCTTTCTTTTTCCTCCTTTGTAAGTGGCTTAGACCTAGCCAATTCAATGGTTTCCCTGTTTTCCTTTCTCAAGGCCTTTCAAATTGTTTCCATCGGGTTGATGGAATCATATATTTCATCCCACACATCATCGTACTAGGATGGTGTGCTCATCTACATCAAAAAATAAACATGTTAATTCAATTATTGTAAGCAAGAATTGATGTGAAAATCATTGTTATGCTTGTTGCGAGCTAGCCAGTGCCTTCCCACATTCACCCTGCCACATTATAGGATGCATGACAATTTATAATGTTAGAAAATAATCTAAGAAGCATGAGCTATTAAAATTTATGTTAAAGATATAAAAATGAAAACAATAATTATAGGTTTGATATACTGGTAGAACATATTTACCCCCATAATAGTAGTGCTTCCATCGATTTGATTCAAATCATAATCGACCAACAACTCTTCCCCTGTAGCTATTGTTTTCATTGAACATATGAATATTCGATTTCCTCAAATAAAATTGGGTTTCTTTCTAGTTGTCCTAGGTCTTTTACTGCTAATAAACCATGGAATATTCCTCGACTACTTTGGCCTTCCATCAATATACATCGTCGCTCCTTTATTGTGATCACTGTCTTTTAGTTGTATATACTTTGCAACGACTGCATATCTTCACATACTTGGCATATATTGGACCATTCTCAACCAATCTCAACCAATCTCCATAGTTGTAGCATGGCTTGACATACTCCATCAATTCAACAAGTCCTCCATCTTTGACCTTTATGCCATTCATGGAGAATAAACCCAAACCATATATGGATGATGGGGCAATGCGATAAATCCTCTCATTCACATAAAAGTTAGTGTCCAATCGAGGAAGTTCATTGGGTACCCATCGTCTCACTAGATGTTTGTACCTCAAAGGAACCTCGACATCACCTATGCTCTCATCATCATAACAACATGAACCTCCTTCAACAAGAAATAATTTCATGCGCCTATAGAATTTTCTTCTAACATTTTCACCTCTAGTTGATCTCGTCCTATTATATGCGTTGGACATAAAAAATTCTACAATCCCTCTAGAAATTCCCTCACTTGAGGATGATAGGTATAACATGTATTTTTTTGGTTGTCCTTGAACTCCATCGAATGAGAAAAAATAGTTAGAAAAAGGGAAGAATTAATGGACAATGAATAATTTGAAACTATCTTTCTAATTTTCCACTTTCCCTCTTATTCCAAAAGAAGCATGTTTTGATGATGTTGTACACTTGCATGAAGGCATTCAAGCATCCACTACATCCTCCATCCAAGAAAAGGGTTTGGTAGGTTATGTTCCTTTTCTAAAGTCTAAATTTGATGATGAATCCTATGATAATTTGAAGAGGATATATGTTGTAGAGAAATACTTGGAAGAATAAGAAATTGCAAGTGCTCCCACTAGCTCATGTGATGAGAAACATGGCGGCCAATGTAATACCCCTATTTCCCCCAACTTGTAATTAGTCATGATTTATCATTTCCATGCAGTGGCATATAAACATTGTAATTATATTATCGTTGATTGAAAATGCCAATCAACTGACTATGGGGTTAAGAGTTAAAAAGTACTATCCATGCTACCAATAGAGGAGAGAGTGAGGAAACCTAGAGAGGGGGTTCATCATGCTAAGATGACCCAATCATCCTTGCTGAAATATTTTATTTAGAAATAGTAAGTTATTTCCCTTTTACCCTGATTTCAATACAAATCAATTAATGGAAGGGGGATGGTAGTTTGAAAATCAACCACCCTAATGAATACAAGTATGGGAGATATGGTTAGGAGAACAAAAGTTGTAAACCAAAGTGTTATAACCCTAAATTGCACCACACATGCTTACATGGCATCAGGCCAACTCATATCCCTTCTTTGCCAAAAACAACTGAACAACTCTTCTAAAAACTCCATTTTTAAAAGTACACGCTAGCTGGCCCACTACATCCCACGTGTACCTACAAAGTACACGCTAGCAGGACCACTACAACCCGCGTGTACCTTCAGAATCATGAAAAAAAGGAAAGTTGCCGTCGGGACAAAAAGCTATGGGCCAGTTAACTGAAACTCCCGACCATGCATGGCCGAGGGTTCGTCTAAAACCCTAGCTCCTTCTAGCCTATAAAATAAGGGGTAGGGGTACCATTTGGAGGAGGAAGAATATAGCGAAGAAACTCTGCCCATTTTCCAAATCCATTGTCCCAACCCTTTAGCCTTTCCTCAAGCCGAAGGAGAATTAACACAAAGCAGTTGGAGGACAGAAGAGGACGAGCCCAGGATCAAGATCAAGGAGCGGTGGCCGGTCTCGACTTTGATTGTAAGCTGATTCATTTTGAAAATAATAAAAGAATACTTTTCCCATCCCAATGCATGAGTTATCTATGATTTTTTTAATTTGTGCTTAATTTCTAACCCTCAAGTAGAAAAATAGCGTGCATGCATCGTTGTTTGTTTTTATTGCAGGTTATCGTTGGAAGGAGCAGCACCAGCAAACGGACAAAAGCGCAACGAAGGATCTACACCAAACATCGATAACAAGGTTGGTAGTTCCTTTCCATGTGTGTATTGTGAAAGAGGGGTTTAAGTTTTGGGTGGTAGGTTAAAAAGTAATTTCTTTACGGTCAAAAATCTGCATGCAAGTCTGACCCTAGTTTGCTAGTCCGTAGGGTATTTTTCCCAACAACACAAAGGTACCACTGAGTACCGTGTCACACTTTCCAAGATGAACCTTGTTGAACCTGAGTTCCTTTTAATAGAGGGAAGAAGAACATGTCAATAACCTTCCTAAGGAGTTTTACGCGTAGGAGAATGTGTAAGAGAGGAAAGGATTCATGTATGAAGGAAGTGAGCCCACATATGGGATGGGAGATGTAAGTCTCATATCAATAAGTTGGTCACAAGACTGGTATGAGAACCCAAGAACCCAACCTGAGCTGAAAGGTCATGAGCTTGATGCTGGAAAGGCATTTGATAAACCTCAAAGATGCATGAGCTAGGAAAGGTGAGTGTAGAGAATTCTCTAGTGGTATCATGGCTTGGCACGAGGGTGGCTAGAGTGCAGAGTTTGAGTGAATATGAACCTATGGTTGAGTGGAAAGGAAAACACCCAAAATCAGTTGGTTGGCTACATCTGGTAAAACATATTAGTATTTCTCACCCTCTGTAGGAGAAATGTAACAAATAGCTCGATGTATGTGATTGTGCTATGAATGTGTATGCTTTACACAACGAAATCACTTTGTATTGTTCCAAGAAAAAGAGAAAAAATGTATGTTTTTTCCTTCTGTGTGTGCAGTAGGGTATCTGGTGCAGTGGGTGGCCTGTGAAAGGAAACTGATTAACTATAGTAGGAGTGTTTTGAAGGGCATGAAAGGCTGATAGAGCTTGTGTTGTTGTTCCCTCTCCTTGATACAAATGGTGGTCGAGAATCGAATTCCCATTTGAGAGCCAAGTAGTAGTATTGGTGCTTGTTGTGAGATGTATTAGGACTTGGAAGAATCCCTGGGTAGTGAAGTTCTGAATCAGACTATTATTCAAAGGAAAACATTTGAAGATCCCTTGAAGAATGGCTAAGTATGATATTGGAATAATTTCTTGTAGAAGACTCTATATTTGAGTCAGGAGAATATACAACCATTGGATCGATATAATGGATAGATCCATGCCCTTTGTTGGAGGGTGCAATTTTCATAGTACCCAGGTTCACTTGCATGAGGTGTCGACGACGAAAAATACCCAAGGGCATCAACAACCATTGGATCCATCGAAGAATGGTATTGATGGATTCATGACTGCTGATTTAGAAAGGAATATAGATATCATCCCTTCATTTGGGAAGGAATCATCATCGGGAGAATGAGCCGTTAAATAGACCAAGAGTTGGAACAAGGAGTTTTGATGATGACGGTGAAATCCTTGAGACATATGAGAACCATTTATCTATTAGGAAGAAACTTGATGGGATCTGAATCGTTGACAATCGATGTATCAATGTCGGAAGTGAACAATTGGTGAAGTTGAGTGAAGGCTAAAGAATCGACAATAATACAATCATGGGAACTATTGAGGGTCATCGATTTGCAAGAAGGATAGTGAGTCTTAGCCATAGATTGTGGTTGGTACCAACCTAAAGTGAGAAAAGTGGACATGACATCATAATGACATGGCATGCCAACTTGGCAACCAACGTGTCCTAGTAGTGACATGTGTCACTAGGGGATTTTACAAAGGGAGGAAAGTGGGCCTCATGGGGTGAGGAGGTCCCTTTTGTAAATGTGTTGAACCTGCATAGAATATATCTAGCTAGAAAATACTACACACATTTGCAGAGAGAAATTGAGAAAGAAGAAGAAAGATAGAAAGAATGGAAGAATTCTCATTAATCGTATTCCACACTCAAAGAGTGAATAATTTACAATAGATATAGGATACATGAGTAACTAATGATCCATAGTGGTGGTCTAGATTGATCTGGACACACACCAACAATTACAAGAGTAAACTGCCACCTAGTCTAGTCTCCTAGGCAGTTACGGGAGTGAACTGCGACCTAGCTAAGTTAACTAGTCAACTAGTCTTCAGTTAACTGACTGAACAAAGAGTAGTGAGTTGGTGATGATCCCAATGTTGCATGGTGACAAAACCAATGCAACATATAAACTCAACTCAACTAGTCAAACTGAAGTGTCAACTGAAAGAGAATATTCTCCAGGTGGAATATTCTCCCCTAAAATATAGGGGACTAGATAATGACTAATTATGACTAATAAACAAGGAATAACCTTAGGAAAAATAAATCCTAGGTGTGTGTGAAGTAACGCCAACACTTTGGACCTTAAATTTAAATCCTAGCTATTAGATCTACAAAACAGGAGATCTGGACCGTTGGTACCAAATGCATCGTCATCAACGTATAGGAGGATGGGGAAACTGGATGAGGCTCCAAGAGCACCAATGAAGATGAGAGAGGTTCCAATGATAAGGAAGGCTCAAGGATTAATGAGAGCCATTGATCATCAAAGAAAGGTCTTGATCAATATATGGATCGTTGATGCTGGATACAATATTGTTAGGGCATAAGAGGTCAAATATCCAAGCGTTGGATTTCAGAGAAGAGTTTCGAAGATAATGGGGGGTTGTAGGCCTTAGATTTGTCGGAAGACTCCTCTCAACTATTGATATACTAAGATCCACTTTGACAGGGAAATACTTGAGGGCATGTGAGTCATTAATCTGGAAAATTCCAGACCAGAGGATCTGGACCATTGATCTGTTGAAAATAACATCAGTTACATTTGAGCCATCGATGCAATTTACATCATCATAGAAGAACAAAGAGATGAGAAGTGAGGGTCGATCCAGGAGAGTGTTGAAGACGATAAGGACTGAGGCCTGATGAGGACCATTGATCAATGTGTAGGTGAGAGTCAACCTCCGCCGTAGATCTATAGAATTCCCCACTCTAGTGATAAGAGGGGATGATGATGTGGTGTGGTAGCTTGGAAGCTAGCATGTCCCTTAGAGTGATATGTGTCGCTAGATGAATGGTCGAAGGGACGAGAGAGAGCCAAGTTGGGTGAAATATGTTGGGTTGTTATATTATTTGTAGTGAAAGTATATTTGAGGTGGATCGAATGATAGTCGAAGTTGAATGAATCTAAAACAAGTCGAAGGTCGAGGTGGTTCGACAGGGTAATGTTGAAGTCAAAGATACTGAAAACAAGTCGAAGGTCGAGGCGGTTTTAATGGGTAACGTTGAAGTCAAATATATCAACAAAAATTCGAAGGTCGAGGTGGTTCGACTGGGAAAAGTCGAAGTCGAAGATATCGACAATAGGTCAAAGAATTCAATTGACAAGAGGTCGACAGGTGGGCGTGTGTAAACCGACTGAAGACCGAATGAAGTTCGATTGGTAATTCGACTGAGTAGTCAACTGTAACAGAGTCTTGAGATTCACAGGATTTGTAGCCAATGATATGCATGGATCTATAACCATTTTTGGGCACCTTTTATTTAGGGTTTGGCCTACTTTAAAGCCTATAAAGAGGGCATGTTGTAATCATGTAAAAGATAATTGCTAATCAATAATCGTAGAGGTTGTTGGTCATACAGATGTAAGATGAATTGGCTACATGGTTGTTCTTGTGTAAAGTAATAAGGTATGACACCGAATGTGTCTTAGGTGTAGACCAAGGTTAGGAATGTAACGTTTTATTCTAAATGAATAAGACAACAAGAGAGAAGAATGCTGAAGGAATTCTGGTTTTTCCGTTTGGGTTTCCAGGGTAAAATCTCTGTGTACCATGTGTTTGTTTTGTCATTTACTTTCTTGATTAAATATTTCTTCCTCTCTTCTGCTAGGTTTAGTGTGGAAGTGTTCATAATTTCCTAACATGTGGTATCAGAACTTGGTTTAACAATATTGGATATGAGCTAAACCCTAGGTTCAATAAGAGTCATAAGTTAGAAATATTTAAAGATTGTGTTAAAGAATGGAAAGTAGCTCGAGAATAGAGATCGAAAAATTAAATGGCCAAAATTTTGAGCTTTGGAAGCTTAAAATTGAATATCTCTTTGTAAATTGAGAACAACGGGTAGTATTTTGTCTAGGTACCATTCCGACAGGTATGTCGATGGAAGAATGGGAGAAACATGAGAGAAGGGAAAGGAGTACAATTCGACTTTGTCTTGTAGATTCTGTATTGTTGAATTTCTCAGGTGAAGATTCAGCCAAGAAACTGTGGGACAAGTTGGAGAGCTTGTACTAGTCGAAATACATGGTAAATAAGATGTTTCTTAGAAAGAAACTGTATCTTATGAGGATGAGTGAGGGAAGTTCGGTGACTGAGCATTTAAATGCGTTTAATACCATTATAATCCAATTATCTTCTATGAATATTAAAATCATTGAGGAGGAGAAATGTGTTAGCCTATTATGTTCTTTGTCAGACTCCTAAGATAGCTTAGTCGTGTCTATAGGGAGTAATACAACCACATTAGCATTAGAATATGTGGTTGCATCTCTACTGTCATAGGAAGTTAGAAGGAAGAATAGGGAAGGATTGACCAAAGATGCATTAGTGGTGAGAGGTTGACCAATTGACAGAGATAAAGGAAAATTCTCCGGTAGAAATTCCAAGTCAAAGGGTAGATATAAATCCCATGTTCAGTCGACGAGAAGATGCTGGAAATGCAGTAAATCTGGGCATTACAAAAGGGATTTCAAGTCGAAGGAAATGGAAGTCAGTATAGGATCTGATGAGAAGAAGTCAACTAAGATAAAGAGGAATCCAGATAAGGGAGGCAATGTGTACCTGGCGTCGACCAGTACACAGTTGGATCAACATGTTTGGTCGATAGAATTAGGAGCATCTTATCATATGAAACCACATAGATAATGAATTTGTGAATATGAATGATATGAAAGAGGAGATGTGTTCTTGGGAGAAGATTCTACAACCAAAATTGTCAAACGAGGAAGAGTTTGAATGATAATGCAAGATGGAAGGAGTAGAACCCTTCCAGGTGTGATACACATTTTGGTTTTGGCAGGAAACATGATATCTGTCAACAAGATGAGTGATGTAGGGGTGCACACTCTATTTCAAAAGGATACATGTAAGATGGTCAGAGGTGTGATGGTCTTAATGAAAGGAGTTCGGATTGGAACCCTATACAAGTTATTAGGGAATGTCGACTAGACTGGATGCAACAACATCATTGTTCCTGAAATCGACTCGACTCGATTTGATTCGATCCAAACCAACTTGAAAATTCATCGTAAAGTTGACCCGACCATGTTATGGCACAAGAGGACAGGACATATTGGAGAAAAATGACTTCAACGTATGCATAAAAAAGGTATGGTCGAATATTTCCTGAATTTAATTTAGAAGTCAACATTTGTGAACATTTCATATATGGAAAACAAAGTCAAGTGAGGTTCCCATCTGGAGTGACAAGGGAAAAGGGGATTCTAGAGTTGGTTCATAGAGATGTGTTTGGCCCTGTTTTAGTGCCTTCACTTGGTGGATCCCTATATTATGTCTCCTTCATAGGTGATGTTTCCAGGAAGACATGGATATATTTCCTTAGGAAGAAAACATAGGTTTTCGATAAATTCAAAGAGTTTAAATCTCTTGTAGAAAACCACATAGATAAGAAGATTAAGGTGCTAAGAACTGAAAACGATGGTGAATTCTCTGTAAAACAATTTAATCATTTCTGCAAGCAGTGTGGCATAGCATGAAAAAATACCACACCATATACCCCACAACAAAATGAATTTTCTAAGAGAATGAACAAAACATTGATCTACAAGGAAAGGAGCATGCTTAATGGTGTTGGTCTCGCACAAGAATTCTGGGTAGAGGTAGTCAACACTGCAAAATATCTAATGAATGTTTCTCCTTTGTTGGCGTTAGTCGACATAACTCCACGTGAGGTAGGGTTTGGTAAGAAGCCTTCAGTTTCACATCTCAAATTATTTGGCTATGATGCATTTGTGCATGTTCCCAAGGAATGGAGGAGCAAGTTGGACAAGAAGGAAGTCAAGTGTATTTTCATTGGATACAAAGAAGGAATGAAATGATATAAGCTATGGGATATTGCATAAAGGAAAAACATGTACAATTGAGATGTGGTCTTCAGAGAAGTCGAAAGGAAGTTCGAGCCTGAAGAAATTGTTCAAACAAAGAATAATCTAGAGAAGGTGTGGTTTGAACTGAGGAATGAAAAATATGATTCAGATGAGTCGACTGAATCAAAATAATAGGTGGAACAACTGACCCCCATTGTAAGGAGGTCAGAATGAGTAAGAAAACCAGTCAAAAGGTATAGTCTTCCCGACTTCTATTTTTCATTTGTGTTAACTACCATCGATGATGAGCCCAAGTCGGTCGGGGAGGCAGTCGACTCAATAGAGGGAAAAATCTGGAAGGATGCCATCGATGAAGAGATGGAATCCTTGTACAAGAATGAGATGTGGTACTTAGGCAAATTACCTAGTGGAAGAAATCATGTCAGTAGAAAATGGGTATTCAAGAAGAAGATGAACGCAACAGGTCAAGTCGAGAAATTCAAAGCTCGACTAATAGAAAAAGGATATTACCAAGTCAAAGGAGTCGACTCTAGTGAGATTTTTTCCCCTGTTGAAAAATTAACTTCCATTAGAGTACTAATGTCTCTGGCTGCAACATTTGATATGAAAATAAAATAGATGGATTTAAAGAAAACTTTCCTACATGGGGACTTGGAAGAAGAAATCTACATGAAACAACCTAAAGGATTTGTAGTAAAGGGAATGAACGATTTGGTGTGCAAACTGAAAAGATCCCTTTATGGTCTAAAGTAATCACCAAGGATGTGGTACCAAAATTTTGACACATACATCCTTAGTTTGGGGTTTGTGAGAAGCAAATATGATCACTACATATATTCCAAAGAACTGGGTGTTTCATATATGTAGCATTATATGTCGATAACATGATGCTAATTGGAAACAAAATGAATGTAATAAATGAGGTAAGGAAGTATCTATCCTCCAAGTTTGACATGAAATATCTTGGTGCAACAAACTTCATTCTAGGAATGGAGATCAAAATAGATTGAGAAACTAGAAAGATTTGGTTGAAATGTAAGAAGTATATTGAAACAATCTTGAAACGTTTCAACATGAAGGATTGCCAACCTACGAAGGTGCCAATTCCTGTGGGAGAAAGGCTAACTGCTAAACAGTGTCCAGGGACACAAGATGAAATATAGGACATGGCACATGTTCCATATGCAAGTGTTGTTGGTATTCTAAGATATGCGATGGTATGCGCTACACTGACATTTCCCATGCAATGGGAGTATATAGTAGATACATGTCGACACCTGGGAAGGAGCATTGGAAAAAATGTCAAGAGATTATTCATGTATTTATGTGGCACAAAAGATTATGTTATATGCTACCAAGGAAAACCTGGAGGTGACAGTGAATTAAATGTACATGGCTTTGTCGACGCCGACTGGGATGGAGTTTTGGATCAACGAAGGTTGACCAATGTATATGTCTTCAAGTTGTTCAGTGGAGCAATCAACTGGATGAGTAAGCGACAGGAGGTTGTAGCCTTGTCAACAACAGAGGTTGAATACATGACAACCACTCATGGAAGTAAAGAATCAATATGGATGCAAAGGCTATGTTTAGGAATCATGTTTAAGCAGAGAGCTATGAAGATAAGTTGCGATAGTCAAAGTGAAATATTTATGGCAAAGAAACCAACTTATCATTCTAAGACTAATCATATTGATGTACAATACCATTTCGTGAGAGACATGGTGGAAAGAAACAAGGTGCTGCCGGAGAAGGTAGACACGTTGGAAAACATAACAGACTCTTTGAACAAGTATGTGAGTGTTGTGAAGTTCTCTTGGTGAAGAGAGGAAATGGGCATTTCTACCCTGGGTCTGTGAACAAGAGTTCAAATATCTCTCGATTTCAACAAAGAAAAGAACAAGTGGGAACAAGTGGGAGAATTTTTGGTTGTTATATTCTTTGCAGTGAAAGTCTAGTTGAGGTGGATTGACTGACAATTGAAGTCGAAGGAATCGAAAAAAGTCAAAGGTTGAGGTGGTTCGACTGGGTAAAGTCGAAGTCGAAGATATCGACAACAAGTAGAAGGTTGAGTTGGTTCGACCGGGTAAAATTGAAGTTGAATATATCAATAAAAGGTCTAAGAAGTCAACTGAAAAGAGGTCGATAGGCAGGCACATGGAAACCGACTGAAGACTGAATGAAGGTCGATTGGTAGTCGACTGTAACAAAATCCTGAGATTCACGGAATTTGTAGCCAATGATATGCATGGATCTATAACTATTTTTGGGCACCTTTTCTTTAGGGTTTGTCCTACTATAAATCCTATAAAGAAGGCGTGTTGTAATGATGTAAAAGTAATCACTAATCAATAACCGTAGAGGTTTCCAGTCATGCAGATGTAAGTTGAATTGGCTACAAGGTTGTTCTTGTGTAAAGAAAGAGGTTATGATTTCGATTTTGTTTTAGGTGTAGACCAAGGTTAGGCATGCAACCTTTTATTCTGAATGAATAATACAACAAGAGAGAATAGTGCTCAAAGAATGTTGGTTTTCCCGTTTGGGTTTCCAGGGTAAAATATCTGTGTACTGTGTGTTTGTTTTTTCATTTACTTTATTGATTAAATATTTCTTCATCTCTTCTACTATGTTTAGTGTGGAAGTCTTCATCATTTCCTAAAACAATAACCCTTAGACCTTCTCTTTGAATCCTAGTCATCATATCTACAATCCATGAGATTTGGGCCATTGACACTGATCACATTGTCGTCGAGGGTAGACGATTGGTAAGCGAGTGAAGACACACAGTGCTGATGATGATGGGGTGGACAAGAAGAAATGATAGTTGTTGATTCATCAGAGGTGATGATGATGATATATGGGCCATCAGATCTAGATATTTTATCTTCAGAGCATTAGACATTGGAAAGGTCATGTGTTGGCAAAGAATGCCAATTAAGATGAAGGCTAGATCGAATGATTGACAAAGTTTACTTGGAGGGTCCGATGGGCTAGGAGGCTTATGCCACATCATTTCCACGTAGGAGATAATGAGTGACAGGGATCCACATGGATGCCATGCGTTAGTGAGGTGGATTTTGGACCAATGAAGGCCTAGAAAACTTTGTAAGGCCATAAATTTTGATCTAGGAATCGTATATGAGAAAAAATACTGTCATTAGAAATCTCTTGATGAGAAAAAGACGACGACGCCCTCGAGAAGAGGTTTTATATTATTAAGTAAAGATGGAATTTTAACACCCCATCATCCTAAGTAAGGATTAGGGGGTCGGGTGTCTTACAGAGTGGTATTAGATTAGAGTTCAAACAATAGGCCTGGATGGGCCAGCGATCAGTCATAAGACTAATATATTAGGGCTAAGGTGAACTTGTTGGAAATAATTCCTCTACATTAAAAGTTGTTTATTATCTGCACAAGTTCCTTGAGAAGAAGGACTACAAATTGAAGTCTTTTTTGGGATTTCTTGCAACAGGAGGACTGTTGTTGCTTGATGGATTGATAACTGCGCCTACATGTGTGGGATTATGCTAATAATAACTAAGGTTGAATATGATGTGAAATGGAAGAATCCTGTTATAGGATCTGCATAGGTCTAGAGAATGGATGATATGAGTGGTTTTAGTTAAATGAATTGTTGTCTGTCCATTTGGATAGACAAAGCCTATTACATTTGTGTTGGATGGATATGTAAGGGATAAGAACCTTATAGAAAATTCCCTATGGTTAAAGGAATGTAGTATGAATTGATAGAATCCTTGGTAGTGTTAATTACTACTTAAATAAAAGACTAAATGAGATATGTGAAATTCCTCATGATCAGAGGATTGATGAAAAAGTTATATGGTCAATGTACTTGACCTATAACGAATGAAGCCTGTATGCATGGATGAGTTTCTCGGTACACAAGATAGGATATAATTCCTATGGCAGTAATTGAGCACATATGTAACATGCATTTATACAATCATAACCAGTGGTGGGTTGTGAAATACGGCTCGCTGATAGACCAATTTGGTCAATAATGACCTGATCCTAGAAGAAAAGAAAAAAACATGAATGAAAATCTTGTGGATTGTTGATTGTTTACAACCTAAGGAAGAATAAGGCTATAATGGGTCAATGAAGGATCTAACCCAGATTATGGTAAATAAAATTCTTATACATTTAAAAAAAACCAATGGGGCAGATTTACATCCAGAGGTGGATGGTAGCCATGTGGGTATGACTTGGTATGATCATGAAGAAGTTAGAGGGAATATTAAGAAAGGTTTCCCTTTGTAGAGGTCTATTGACCAAGGATAGATTGAGGCACACATAAACGTTGGAACTGTTAAATTGTTACCTTGGGTAATGGAGTAACTACCCATCTGAATTTTTGGGTTTGTGGAATGCTTTTGTAGTAGAAAGGGAAAGAGTGGCCCTTGTGGGTTGTTTCCATGCTGAGAGGGAAACATCATTATGAATTATGACTACAAGACTGGTCATGTGATTGATTGTAAGTTATCGCCAAAGAACATTGATGTAAAAGTTTAAATATCAATGTGAATGGATGACATAGAAAAGGTGCAAGCAATGAACTTGCAGGATGATATTGATATGTGTATATGCTTGAGTACATGGGTTAAATGAGTTATAAAGTTCCCTAGTATTAAGGATGATATTAAGACTAAATAAATATGAATGAATGGTATAAAAATGTGCAGGTGATGCACATGCATGATATATACATATCTACATGCTTAAAGGGCATGGATAAGTAGACTAAAAGGAAAGATTTATTCTTACCAGGATTTGATAATGTTGGATGCATGGATGACCCTGTGTAGAAGGGTCTGAACTGTCTTGTGTAAATAATAGTGTGAGGAAGGTGTACTTCATTCCTCAGGAAAAGTTGGAGTAACTTGTTGAAAGAGAAAATGAGTAGAGATGCTCTGTTGTTATGATAAGAGGGAAATATGATTATGCCTTTGAAAATTTCATGTAAATGATTGTAAGCAATCATGAATGAACTGATTTTAGATAAATATGCATATGAAAAGTGTAAAGGGTGCCTATGGTGGACACACAATATGATGATGCATGAGTTCAAGTGTAGGAAAGCACAATTTGGACACAAACTAATAACATAATGTGCATGTGTGAATGCACAATCTGAATGCATAATAAAATTGTATACTTATATTCGTTATGGAATATTAAGTAAATCCATGAAATGATGAAGCTGAGGCTGAATCTAGGTTGATTCCATCTCAGATAGTGATGGGTATACAACAAGAGAAGTTGCATGTTGAAGAATTTCCAAGAAGAGGAACTGTGTAAGGAATCTGTCAAGAGAACAATGTCACAATCTAATGATTTGATCTTGGATCTTTTCATCGAGTGACTTCTAAAGAATTGCATTAAATGAGAATAAATTAAAGTGCACCATTAAAGAAAGAAAATATCAATAATGAAGAGACATAAGCATCAAATCTGAACACAAAAAATCGATAACGGAGTTCGTCCCTGGTGGAATACGTCTCCAGGTCCTGCTCTCAAATGGGTAGGCTTTTTCATTAACTCAACAATTTTTTTTAGCAAAATACATAAGTATAAATCATTTTGAAATCAAGCTGTAGAAATATTGCTCAGATCAGAAAACAGACAACACCACTGAATTCGTGGCGTTGAATTACCCAAAAATGATTGTCTCCATGCCT
This sequence comes from Picea engelmannii, assembly GCA_009831015.1. Lineage (NCBI taxonomy): Eukaryota > Viridiplantae > Streptophyta > Pinopsida > Pinales > Pinaceae > Picea > Picea engelmannii. The sequence goes on from ML778071.1 coordinate 126,935, forward strand.
CGATCCGACTCTGGCACTCCCAGGCTCAAGAATAATTTTGTCTTAGTTTCCATGCCCTGCAGCCTGCCATAAGTGTTGACGTACCCTGTCTCGAAATGCGTGATCGACCGTATGCATGTGCGCCTCACCCTCGAGTTCAGGTGGATGCATCTTTTAAGTAATATAACTGACGTAGATTACAATGAAGATTCGTTGGCTCATTGGTTATGGTGTGAATGTTAAGCTGCCAAGGAGGGAGGAGGTCCCGGAGTCAAGCACGTGGGCCTCCCCCTTTTGGCTTGAATGTTATATATATATATATATATAATCAAAGTCTGCTCTGCTAGTTTGGCGATGGTTCTAGCCACAGTTCTATCTAATAGTTTCTGGCCAGATTTGGTGGACCCTCCAAATCCAATTTTTTTCAAATTTTTGGTTACAGGCTGTCATTGGGCATTTTCCTAGTGCCACGTGGTAGCCCATGACTGGGCCACATGGAAACCTCCTATTCGAACACGTCATCCACTGTAGTGTCAACCTGTCATGTCAATGCCACGTCATTGTATGGATGCCATGTCAATTGCCAACTCACCATGCCACGTTACCATGCCACGCCGGTTCCATGTCACTGTATGGACTGTATGGACTACCATGTGGAAAAATCTTACTGGTCCACAGATTGGTCCAAAAATGCTAAATATGGGTGACACGTGGTAGCCTCTGGTGTTGCCATGTCACCATGCTGATGTCAACATGACACATGTCACCTCCTTCTCCTGCCACGTGTGTTGTATGGATGTTGATGTTATTCGTACTGGTGTTGACGTCAACAGTATGGATGCTGACTCATCCCCTTGCTGACTGGGCTAGGTTGACCAAAATTTGACAACGAATATCTTTCAATCCGCAACTCCGTTTGACGAGCCATTTGCGTCATTAGAAATATTGCGACGCGATCTTTGAGATGGTGTCATTTTCACTGAGTTTTGAGAACTTTGAAGTTTTTCCCTTTCTCTGTCTACTGAGGCCATTTTGAGAATCCTGAGTTGTTTCTGCAAGTTCTGAGTTGTTCTTAGTCTTCTCTAGATCCTTTTTGGATCACGCCTTCCCACTGAGAGATTTTTGGACCACCAAAATATTTCATCAATCAACAAATAAGTGAGGGAAGAGTCCCCTCACTTTGTCCTTCTCAATCCAGTTTTCCTTGCTTGGATGTGTGCCCTTTAAGCCTACTCGAAGATAATCAACATCATCCCTACATGGATTCCTCATCCTTATGTCCAGGATGATATCTTCCTTTAAATAAACCAATTACTCAGTAGAAAACTCATCAACTGAAGTTATTGAAACTTCCTCATCCTGATCCATGATCACGGGAGGCTAAAAAAGTTTCAAGTTCTCTACATTTACAACTGAGTAAATATGCATATAAGGTGGAAGATCTAGATGAAAATCATTGGTACCACTTTTCTCTAAGATAGTGAAGGGTCCATAATGAATGGGCTTGAGTTTCTTTCCTTCACCCTTCAACATCTCCTTGCTAATGTGAAGCCATACCTGATCTCCAACCTGGAACTAATGATCAACCCTGTGCTTTTCATGCCGAGCTTTATACTGTGCTTGAATTTTCTCCAACTGTTCCATGACTGCCTGGTGCACCTGCTGGATCCTATGGATGAATTTGCAGGCTCTGTCCTCTGTTCTTTCTTCATTTGCATCGATATCTCTCCCATACATCAAGTCCAAAAGAACCTTGGGTAGGTACCCAAAACATGTCTCAAAAGGAGAACACTGAGTGGAGGAATGTAAGGCTCTGTTGTAAGCATGCTATACATAGGATATTTGTTCATCCCATAACTTGGGATGCTTGCTGCAGTAGCCTTGAAGCAAAAGTAGCATTGTTCAGTTTACTACCTCTGTCTGTTCATCAGTATGTGGATGGAAATAATTTCTCCTCTTCAATTTGGTGTCCATCATTCTCCACAAGCTTTTCCAAAAATCCCCAAGGAATCGAGTATCTCGATCTGAGATAATGGATGTGGGTAACCCAAAGTGAACTCAAAATACTGAAAGAAGATATTAGCAGTCTGCTCAATAGTGATATAATTTTTGCATGGCATCAAGATACACATCTTGCTGAACCTATCCACTACAACATAAAAATAGTCATGACCCCCTTTTTACATTGGTAAACCCCCTACAAAATCCATCAATATACTTTCCCATGGATGGGATGGAACAATAAGTGGCGAGTATAGCCCTATTTTTCTATTAATGGGCTTACAAGTAGAACACATCACACACCCCTTTACATATTTAGTTACAATTGCTTTCATTTGAGGCCAGTAACAAAACCTCTGCAAATGAGCCATAGTTTTTCCTACCCCAAAATTCCCAGACACAAGAGAAGTGTGAGCTTCTCTTATTACATGGACTCGTTCACTTGTAGGAATACATAACTTTCCAAGATGGTAGAGTAGTTTTCCCTATAGATAATAGTTCTCTACTTGTGCACCATTGGTTAACTTCTCATATACTTCTTTAAAATCTTCATCAATGGCATATTGTTCCACATAGCTATCATGAGATAAAGAAGTATTCTTCAAAATAATAGAAGCAACAATAGGAGGTCTAGAAAGCATATCAACTACCTTGTTACTTGTATTCTTTTTGTACTTGATTACCAAATGAAATTGTTGTAGAAAACCCATCCATCTGTAGTGTCAAGATTGTTGCAGTTTGGTTTGTGCTTGGAGATACTGTAAGGGTTGATGATCTGTATGTATGATTGTTTCCTTCCCTAACAAGTAGTGCTTCCATTTGTTTACGCTTTGAACTAATGCATACAACTATTTATCATATGTAGGATAGTTAACAACAATTTGGTTAAAAGTTTTAGAGTGGTAACAGATAGGCTTACGATATTGCAATAATACTGCACCCATGGTGTATCCGCTGGCATCTTCCTCGATCTCAAAAGGATGTTGAATATTTGACAATGCTAATACCGGTGCAGTACTGATCTTCTCCTTCAAAGTGTCGAAAGATTTTTGTTGCTTTCCTTCCCAATGAAAAGTGTTATTCACACTGGTTAAGGCATGCAAAGGAGCTGCTATAAAGGATAAGTTTGAAATGAACCTCCTCCAATACTGGACTGCACCTAAGAAGCTCTGGATCTCAGTTACACTTTTTGGCTCAAGCCAATTTACAATTACATCAATTTTGGAAGGATCACATTTCAATTGTCCTCCTCCTACAATATGGCCTAAGTATACAAGTGTAGTCTTGCCAAATTCACATTTAGACAATTTTACATACATTTTTTCCCTTTTCAAAGTATCCAATACTTTATTTACATGCCTCACATGTTCATCCCAAGTCCCACTAAAAATAAGAATGTCATCTAAATAGAAAATCACAAAATCATCTAGGAAAGGCTTGAATACATCATTCATCACACGCATGAAAGTTGTCGGAGCATTACAAAGCCCAAACAATCCCTGTTTAGTGTTAAAGGAAGTTTTCCATGCATCATGTTCTGCAAACCTGATTTGATGGTATCCATTGCGCAAATCAAACTTAGTGAAATAAACAACATTCTTTAACTGATCAAGTAAATCATTTATACAAGGAAGAGGGTATCGATTTTTCACCGTGATTTTATTTAAGGACCGGTAATCGACACACATTCACCATGTTCCATCTTTCGTTGGCACCATCATGATTGGAGAACCATAAGGAGATGAACTGGGCTTGATGACCCCTTGATACAATAAGCCTTGTACCTTCTTCTTGATCTCTGTCATCTCCACAACTGACATCATGTACATGCCCACATTAGGAAGAGGAGAATCCTGCTAAATATGTATCTAATGTTGGATTTCCCTCTTAGGAGGTAATCCATATGGTTCCTGGAAAATATCATCATACTTAGAAACAATATCAATTAATTCCTTCTTCTAAGAAGGATCACATCCTTGGAAAGTGTCAGGTGTCTCGACATATTTCTCTCTTACGACCATGAGTACATATCTCTTATTAGTGTTTACGAGTCTCTTCATTTTCACTGCACTAACAAGTGTTGTATTTACCCTCATGCTGTGAGATCTAACCATATATTACACTCCCCCTTTAGTAAGGTCGTACTTGTTCTCATGATGAAAGAAGACTACTTTTCTATCATAAATATAAGGACTTCCCAACACTATGCCACATATATCAAGTGATACAACATCCAAATCCACTTCATCAATCAACTTTGAAGCAATAACAAATATGACCCTACATTGTTTGGTAACATTAAGTTTTTCTTTATCACATACCCAACCAAGAGGATAAGGCTTCAGATGTGGTTTTGTTTCAAGACCCATCTTATTAACAAGTGCTTCAGATATTAAGTTTACTTGGGAACCCAGATCAAATAATGTATCTATCTTAGTGTGTTTAGATACAACTCTTATGTGAAATAGTTCATTCCTCTTTCATTCATCATTATGAGATTCATTATTGGAATTTGAACTAGAATGAAGGGAATCTTTACCTTGTACTCCAAACGCTGTGATCTTTCCTTCATCTCCTAAATTGGAACCAAGATATTGTTGCACTATAGCAATGGTTTTTGTCTTCCCCCTTCCACCGAACTGTTTCGGTCTCTACTCTGGATGCAGTTTCCAACAATGTTCATCATCGTGACCGTATTTCTTGTAATGAGTGCTAGATTTCTTTCCTCCTTCTGTTATGGTCCTAACCCGCACATAGGTAGAACAATATATTCGGATGTAATAAAGGTCAATATTAATAAGGCCTTGCAATAAAATAGAACAAGTAAAATGTAAGAAGACCTAATAAAATCTTCCGCTTCTAGAAGGATCTTCCTCTAGATGCTTCTTTTGATAGACTTGGAGATTATTGTAATAGATCTCTGCTCGAATGGAGGTTTCCCCCTCGAAGAGGCCCATGAACATTACTCTCAGAATCAAAGTGCTATTTCTGTTGTTATTCTCATATCATTTCAGTGTTGTTGTGGTGATTATTCTGGTTATATTTCTGTTATTCTGCCATTTCTAGCATTTTATTTCTGTTCTGCATGCTTTTATATCTGGTATATTACAAGTGGTATCATAGCACTTTCTTGGCAGAAATTGTGGGTAATTGTTTTTCAGGGTAGAGACATATTCCGACGTCTTTAAGCCACAAAGATCTGTCGTTACGCTCATAAACCCGCGGTTGAGGGATTCATACACGCAGGAAATACAAGTGGTTCTTAAGCACACATCTGTTGGCCACCCTTGTAACCCTTGTTGGTACCCCTTCGAGTGGTAGCACATCAGACAACACCTGTGTACGAATTGAACTAGATTTCCTGAAGCCCTCTTTAGGTAAACTGATTGGTCACCTGACTTCTATAGTGCCACCGAGAACAACACTTGAGAAGATACTCTCTAGTACCTGGGTAGTCGGGTAGTACGGCTAAGGGTATGGTCTATCCTCCTTAGTCAGTGCCCTGAGATATTTGGCCGAGTACTACTGTTGGACCCCGCATGTATATCAGAGAGCTATAGAACAGGGCAAACCCTTGTCTATAGAACCCTTGAATACCTAACCCTTGGGGAATGAAACATAAAAAAATTAAATCAGACAAGATCTATTGCCACACAACTGTGTTCGGGTTGCCAAGCAAATACACATTTATTTTTGGTTAAGCATTTGGGCATTTCCTCTCTGCAGTATTCTTCAGACCGGAGTATAAGTATGGAATTTTTTTCACCATTATTCCATTGGATTCATCTCTTCACCCTTATCACTTTCATCCATATCATTTTTCAGAAAATTTTTTGACCCCACCCCCCCCTTTTCAGTTCCCCCATCCTCATGGCCCATACCCATAGCCAAGACTTGGAAGCTTGCTTCAACACCTTGCGATCTGGTCTCATCAAGACCCAACAAGAAGTAAAACAACTCAGTGCCAATGTTGCCACCATCAATACAACCATTCAGTCCTCAATGGAGGAAATCAAACAAGACCTCACCACCCAACTTGAATCTGTGTTTTCGACACTCTGCACCAAACTGCATATCCCTACAGATAACCCTTCCTCTTCCTCACCTCCACATACTGAAGGTGACCATTCCTCTCATTCCCATAACTTTCAAAACCACCACTTTCAACGTGACCTACGCCTTCTGCGGGTGGATGTGACCAAATTTGATGGCTCAGACCCCACTGGTTGGGTAACCCAAATGGAACATTATTTCTCTTTATACGAAATTACAGATGACTTGGCCAAACCCCGGTATGGTGTTCTCCATCTAGATCAAGAATGTTGGCAATGGTGGCAATGTAGAAAAACTTCTCGTCAAGGGTATAGTTCTTGGACACACTTTGTGGCAGAGCTTTATGAACACTTTGACACTGACACCAACCATTTGGGCCACTTGAAAAAGTTGAAACAATCAGGAATAGTGGAAGACTTTATAGCTGCCTTTGAGCACCTGGCTTTTCAGACAGAGGGCATGTCTGATGCCTTTTTCTGAGAATGTTTTATCAGTGGCCTCAAGGATGAGATTCGGGCCCATGTCCTCATGGCTCGAACTCAGAGTTGGGTGGAGGATACTAAAAGAGCTAAAGAAGCACAACAGGTTGTATCTTCTCAAAACTGGAAGCCCTCCTTTATCCCTCACCCTAAACCAGTAAATCCCACTACTCCCTCCACTCCACTAAAGATACAAAAATTGACCAGGGATGAAATGGCTGAATGCCAACTCAAAGGCCTTTGTTATAATTGTGATGAAAAATATTTTCCAGGCCACAAGTGAAGGAACAAAATCTATTTATGGCCATCTCCGAGGATATTTAGGAAGAGGATATTGAAACTCCCCTTGTGTCTGAGTCACCTGAAACACCCGACATTACCCCTCCCTCAGACCCTCTTGAGGTAGAACCGGTCATTTCCCTCAATTCTCTCACTGGCTTCTCCACTCCCCAAACCCTCAAGCTAATCGATTACATCGAGCATCGAAAGTTCATCATTCTGGTTGGTAGTGGAAGCACCCATAATTTTATTCATCACCGCATTTCCCAAGAAACTCATTGCTACATCCATGCTGTCAATAATTTCCAAATCATGATTGCCAATGGTGGCTCCATGAAATGTGTAGGGCGTTGTGAAAATGTGCGTCTCCAAATTGGTGACTACCACCTGAAATCTCATATGTTTTCTATAGACATGGGCAGGTGTGACATTGTGTTGGGTGCAGATTGGCTAAGGACTTTGGGTCCCATTCTCATGGATTTTAAGGAATTAACCATGCAATTTGACCAAGAAGGCCACCAATACAAGTTCCAAGGCATCACTGCCAGGTCACCTGAGATCATTAGTTCCCATCGCATGGAAAAGATGCTAAAAAAGGGTCATTCTGGTGTTATTTCTCAACTCCATGCCATCCAAGCAACATAAACACCCTCGGTGTCGCAAGACCTCCAAGCCATCCTTTCTAAACATCAAGTGGTATTTTCCATTCCCTAGGGACTCCCTCCTTCACGTGGTGTTCATGATCATTCCATTCCCCTTGTACCCAAAAGCCTTCCTCCCAATATCCGTCCATATCATCACCCCTTTTCCCAAAAAATGAAATTGAGAAAATGGTCCAGGAACTCCTTAATGCAGGCGTTATCCGCCCTAGTACGAGCCCCTACTCTTCTCATGTGGTCATGGTCCTGAATAAATAAGGTTCTTGGTGAATGTGTCCTGACTTCCGTGCCCTCAACAAACTTACCATTAAAGACAAATTTCCGATTCCTGTCATTGATGACCTCCTGGATGAATTGAGTGGCGCCCAATTATTTGCTAAACTTGATCTTAATTCGGGCTACCACCAGATACGTATGAAAGAGGTAGACATTCCCAAGACTTCCTTTAGAACTCATGAGGGCCACTATGATTTTTTGGTCATGCCCTTTGGCTTGTGTAATGCCCCCTTCACCTTCCAAAGCCTCATGAATCATGTCTTCCGTCCTTTTCTCCGTCATTTTGTCTTAGTTTTCTTTGATGATATCCTCATCTATAGCAAGACTTGGACATAACATCTTGGTCATGTGGATCGAGTTCTCCATCTACTCTCTCAGCACCAAATTTTCTTGAAATAGTCTAAACATGCCTTTGGCGCCTCAGAAGTAGAGTACTTGGGTCAACTGGTTGGTAAGGATGGCGTCAGGGTGGATCCTAAAAAGATTGAAGCTATGCAAGACTGGCCTCACCCAAAGACTCTCAAAATCTTGCATGGATTTCTGGGCTTAACAGGCTATTATTGCAAGTTTGTTAAGAATTATGAAAAGATTGCAACACCTCTCACTGATCTCCTAAAAAAGAACTCTTTCACTTGGAATCTAGCTGCTGCTCAAGATTTTCAAACCTTGAATATGGCCATGTGCACGACTCTAGTCCTTTACCTTCCTGATTTGACAAAGACCTTTGTCTTGGAATGTGATGCTTCAGGGAAAGGAATTGATGCCGTCCTTATGCAAGAGGGTCGACCTTTGGCCTTTACTAGCAAGCAACTATCTGAAAGAAATCTGGGCAAATCTATCTATGAAAAGGAAATTTTGGCTACCCTGCATGTTGTTGATTTTTGGCCCCCTTATCTATTGGGGCAACGCTTCCAAATTAAGATAGACCATCAAAGCCTCAAGTATTTTTTGGAACAACGCATTTCCTCCCCGAAGCAACAAAAATGGGTAACTAAGCTATTTGGCTATGATTATGGGATCATTTACAATAAAGGCAAAGAAAATGTGGTTGCAGATGCACTTTCCTACAAATATGAAGATGAAGGATCCATTTTTTCTCTTTCCTTCATTGTACCAGATTGGATCCAAGTTGTTCGCCAAGAATGGCTACAAGATCCCAAAAGTTCGTAGTTGATCCAACAATTGCAGTCCAGTGCTCCAGCTCCCCTAGGGTACTCTTGGCTCCATGATGAGCTTCGATACAAAGGCCATTTGTATTTATGTAAACAATCAAATCTTAAATCCACGGTACATTCTGAGCTTCATGCTACACTGACAGCGGGGCACTCCAGGTTCACCAAAACCTATGAAAGGGTCAAACGCTCTTTTTTCTGGGATGGTATGAAACAAGACATTCGTAATTTTGTGGCCGAATGTGATGTGTGTCAACGCAACAAGGGAGAAATAATCATATCTCCGGGCACACTACAACTGCTCCCGATTCGACCTTCTATTTGGAAGGACATATCTATGGATTTTATTACAGGCTTACCCAAATCGAGAAATAAATCAGTCATCATGGTGGTTGTTGATCGTCTTTCCAAGTATGCTCATTTCTGCGCTCTTCAACACCTGTTTACAACATCCAAAGTGGCTCAAATGTTCATGGATCAGGTCTTAAAGCTCCATGGCATGCCACACTCTATTGTTTCTGATCGCGACCCCACTTTCACAAGCAATTTTTGGCAAGAACTGTTCAAGCTACAAGGCACCCAATTGCATCTCAGTACAACTTATCATCCCCAGACTGATGGTCAAACATAAGCTGTCAACAAGTGTTTGGAAACTTATTTGAGGTGTTTTTCCTTAGAAAAGAAAAATCAGTGGGCTCAATGATTACCCCTAGATGAATGGTGGTACAACACTTCATACCATAAAACTACATGCATGACTCCTTTTGAAGCGGTATATGGACATAAGCCACCTTCAATTCTCTCATACTTACCGGGTGTCTCAAAGGTCTAGGCAATTGACCAAACACTTACAGTTCGAGAGGCTTTTCTCCATACCCTCAAAGAGAATTTGGTCATGGCATAGAATCACATGAAGCAACAAGCAGATCAAGGTCACTTTGAACGTCAATTTGAAGAAGGGGATCAGATGTTTCTTCGCCTGCAACCTTACAAGCATAATTCCCTCAAGGCAAAGCATTTTCAGAAGCTAGCACCCAAATTTAATGGTCCTTATACAGTTCTCAAGCGTGTGGGACAGGTTTCCTATCAATTAGCTTTGCCCAGTCATTCGAAGCTACATCTTGTTTTTCATGTTTCCTGCTTAAAGAAGGTGATCGAAAATAAGTGCCAAATTCAATCCAACCTTCCCGAGTTAGCCGAAGAAGGATCCATTTGGCTACAAACACAAGCAGTTTTGGACCAGCGTGACCATCGCCCGCATTATAGAACCATCAAGGAAGTGTTAATCCAGTGGAAAGATACAACTCCAGCAGATGCCACTTGGGAACCAACTAGCATTCTGCAACAATTTCCACATCTCCAACCTTGAAGACAAGGCTGTTTTTAAGGGGGAGGACATGTTAGGGTCCTAACCTGCACATAGGTAGAACACTATATTCGGATGTAATAAAGGTCAATATTAATAAGGCATTGCAATAAAATAGAACAAGTCGAATGTAAGAATACCTAATAGAAGCTTCCGCTTCTAGAAGGATCTTCCTCTGGATGCTTCTTTTGATAGACATATTTAGTATAAATAGGAGTCGAGGGTATGAGAGCCCTAGCTCGGAGATTATTGTAATAGAGCTCTACTCGATTGGAGGTTGCCCCCTCAAAGAGGCCCGTGAACATTGCTCTCAGAATCAAAGTGCTATTTATATTGTTATTCTCATATGGTTTTAGTGCTGTTGTGGTGATTATTCTGGTTATATTGTTGTTATTCTGCCATTTCTAGCATTTTATTTCTGTTCTTCATACTTTTTATATCTGGTATATTACACCTTCTCTCATTACTGTGGTGGTCTTCTTGTCCTTCCTTGTAAGATTATTAAAAGGCTTATGTGGGAGATTGGAAGGTTTCTTTGTGGGATCTTCTTGAACATGCTTTCCCCTGTTCTCAAGGTGAATGGCTTGCACACAAACTTCGTCGAGACTGGTGGGGTTAAACACGAGTAAATTATGACGAATATAACTATGAAGTGCACCAATATACTTCATTAAAGTTTCATAAGAATCCAAAGGAATTTATAATGCAAGAGCTTTCTTCCTAAATTCTTCTGTGAAACTTTGTACAGTTTGACCTTTACTTTGCCTTAAAGTTTTCCATTCCATCATTGCTTTATGTAAATAACCCAATGGATAAAATTTCTTCCTTATCGCTGATTTAAATTCCGACCATGAGGAAAGAATATTACCAAACTTACTTCTATCCCGAAGCTTGCTCTCCCACCATACGAGAACGATTCCTTCCAACCGAAGAGAATCCAGTTTCATTTTAACTTCCTATTCATCAATATGTTGAACACGAAAATATACTTCAACCTGTCAGATCCAATTATCTATCTTTTCAGGATTAGCCTATCCATTAAACATAGGTAAATAAAATTCTACATCAAGCTTTAATAATTTTTTCTTAAAAGAAGCGTTATGGCTAGAATGATGAGAATGATGAGAATTCTTAGAGAAAGAATAACTAGAACTTGATGGTGAAGATGGAAGCTTAGGAGGGTCTCCTCCAGCCCCTTGGTTTACTGAAGCATCATCATCAACATGTGCTTCCTTTTTCTTCCCTTTATTCTTCATCATGTTCTTGTAATCTCCATACATTCGTTCGACCATTTTTGACATGCGATAAAAGACCATATGCAAGTTTTTCTCTTGTTCATCACGCTTGTCTTCTTCTGCCATTTTCTTCCTTCGATATGCACGACCAACTTCGAGATTGAAAGTATTAAGAGTTCCTTCACCCTGATTATGATTGGCCCTTGTAAGCATTCACACTCAACAATTCAAGTCAAAGACGAATGCTTTGATAGTAACATTATCCAAGATCCTTTCATCCAATGACTTATAAAGAATTACATTAAATGAGCATAAATTAAAGTGCACCATTAAAGAAGGAAAATCTCAATAATGAAGAGACATAAGCATAAAATTTGAACACAAAAAAATGATAATGAAGTTCGTCCCTGGTGGACAACGTCTCCAGGTCCTGATCTCAAATGGGTAGGCTTTTTCATTAACTCTACAAAAGAATTTGGAAAAATACATAAGTATACCTCATTCCGAAATGAAGCTACATAAATATTGCTCAGATTAGAAAACAGACAGCACCACTGAATCCGTGGCGTCGAATTACCCAAAAATGACTGTCTCCATGCCTCGATCCGACTCTGGCACTCCCAGGGCCAAGATGAATTTTGTCTTGTTTTCCGTGCCTTGCAACTTGCAATAAGTGTTGACGTACCTTGTCTCGACTGTTCCTGACCGTACACATGGGTGCCTCACCCCCGAGCTCGGGAGGATGTAGCTTTTAAGTAATAAAACCGACGTAGATTACAATGAAGGGTCGTTGGCCCATTGACTATGGTGTGAATGTTAAGGCGTTAAGGAGAGAGGAGGTCCCAAGGTCAAGCCCGTGGGCCTCCCCCTTTTGGCTTGACTGTTATAACAATATATATATATATATATATATATATATATATATATATAACCAAAGTCTTCTCTGCTAGTTTGGCAATGGTGCTAGCCAGGGTTCTATCTGATAGTTTGTGGCTGGATTTGGCATGGTCAAGCCAGATTTGGCGGACCCACCAAATCCTATTTTTTTCAAATTTTTGGTTACGGGCTGTCATTGGGAATTTTCTCACTGCCATGTGGCAGCCCATGAGTGGGCCACGTGGTAGCCTCCTATTTGACAACGTCATCCACTACACCGTCAGCCTGCCATGTCAGTGCCACATCATCGTACGGATGCCACGTCAACTGCCAACTCACCATGCCACGTCGGTGCTGCGTCACTATACAGAACGTATCGGTCCACAGATCGGTCCAAAAATTCTAAATATGGGTGACATGTGGTAGCCTCTGGTGCTTCCACATCACCATGCTAACACCAGCATGACACGTGTCACCTCCTGATCCTACGACGTGTGCTATATGGATGATGAAATCATCTATACTGGTGCTGACGTCAACAGTATGGATGTTGACTCATCCCCCTGCTAACTGGGCTAGGTTGACCAGACGTTGACCATGAATATCTTTCGATCTGCAACTCCGTTTGATGACCCATTTGCAGCATTAGGAATCTTGCAATGTTATCTTCGTGATGATGTCATTTTCACTGAGTTTTGAGAACTTTGAAGTTTTTCCTTTTCTTTGTCTTCTGAGGTCATTATGAGCGTCCTGATTGTTTCTGCGAGTTTTGAGTTGTTCTTAGTCTTCTCTGGATCCTTTTTGGATCATGATTGTTGGAAAACTAAGAAGTGGGATGCAAGGCCTATTTGTACAAGAATCCTAGATTATATTTTAAGAGATAATGCATGCATAGGGGACATGAAAATGAATGTTAACCAATCTGATTGGTAAATGTGTAGAATACACTGATTTATGATTAATTTATGAACCAAAATCTTGCAGCCAAGAAATATGAATATAAACTTGAATGAAATTGCTCAAGGAAGAGTGAAGGAAGATTCCAAGAGGGATGGATTGTAGAAGCAAAGATGGAGAAAAGGAGTAATTGTTGTTGGACACACTAACTACACTGAGAGGTGGGGGGGGGGGTGAACAGTGTAGGGCTCTTTTCCCCAAAACTTCCCTCTTACAAAAAACTCATTACTCACTGCTGTCATTTATAACCAGTTATATGTAAACACATATCAACAACATATATCATCAATATATCATCAACAAGTCATCACCACAAGGAACACAAAGAACACAAGATGTATGTACAATTTACTTTTTATTACGGATTACAATCCTTGGGGTTTTTCAGAAACAATTAAATAGAGTACAACTCTACAAGAGAACCAACTCTATAATGCAAGACTCAACCTACACCCTCAGCACCAAATAAGATGAGACAACAATCCTCAACAAATATCAATATGTACCATAAACAAGTGCATCATCCATGCACCAACCTGTACGAAACAAACTGTAATCAACCTGTACCATAAACAAGTGCATCCAACCATGTACCAAGTATATACCAATAATGTGTCAACTACTCATCAACAATGACTCATCAAGATGTACCAACATCATCAACTATACACCTCATGTATGTGCCAACTCATCAACTGCTTGTCTCAACCATGACTAGTTTTGGGTTAGTCAACAAACCTAACTTGAAATAATAATAACTATGTATATGTAATGAATAAATATCTGAAACTGATACACAATGTTCTTCAGTGTGTTTTATGCAATTCCTCCAGGTGTCACTACTTGGAACCTCTCAGAAAAGAAGTTATAGCAAAAATGGCATACCTTGCTGAATTCTGGCTTATTCTAGAGAGCGACCTTGTAGAGCGTGCCCCACACGGAATAATTGTTGAATCAATATGAAACTATTACAAAGAATACTAAATACTTTAAAATAACCAACACATTTTGTCTCACTGAATTTGGATATGTTATGAATAAGTTATGACGTTTTTACCTGAAACACCTTTTTTAGACTAGTTTCAGGACTAACCACAAACCCTATTTTCCACGGAGTGTAACTCCCATAATACAACGACCCACAAGATTAATTTTTTACCATAGATACTTGGATATATTTCCTCAATTTCATATCAATAGCATGATCTGAATCATTATAGAAAAAAGTTATTTCAAAAATGGTGAGATGACCTGTAAATAACATACCTTAGAAAGCATCATCAAAAAAATTTATCCTCCCTCGAAGTCCAAACCTCTTGTCTTCACCTTCCCTCTGAAATTCGGCTTAGATATCCTTTGGTTACCTCAGTCACCTATAAAAATTCAATATTCTCAAGTTTTATTTAAAATGAGAGAGCCTTGCCTCTTATTTATACTCTCCATCTTCTAGGCCACTTAACCCATTTCTAGGTCACTTAACCTATTTCTAGGTCATTTAACGCATTTCTAGGTCATTTAACGCATTTCTAGGTCACTTAACCTATTTCTAGGTCACTTAACCCATTTCTAGGTCACTTAACCTATTTTCCTCATTTTTAGGGTTAATCACTTTCCATAATTAGAAAGTTCTCCATTACTTTATCATTTAAATATTCCTCCTTGACTTTATCACCTCACTTTATCATTTAAATATTCTTCTTTGATTTTGTCACTTCACTTTATTATTTAAATAATCCTTCTTGACTATGTCACTTAACTTTATCATTTAAATAATAATTTCTTCTTTGCAATCTCTCTGACTTCTTTGACCTTTTGGGGCTTCAAGCCAACATATGAAGGTCCTCCAATTTTGTAAGGCCATAACTCTCAAACCGTGAGGAGTTATGTGACGTTCCACATACCACCAAAAATGGCATGACATGTAATATCCATATAAAATAGTCTTACCTGATAATATATCAAAACTCATACCATTATCCATCAAACAAAATTGGGTCCATTACCCAAACCTGGGTTCTCCAACTTCTCATGGCCATAACTCTCTAACCGTGAGGAGTTATGTGACGTTCCACATACCAATAGAAATGGTATGACAAGAACTATCCATACAGGATAGTTTCACTGAAAAATTCACTGATCTTCATCTTATTATTCCACACTCAAGCATGTGTCCTCCAACCATTCTTCTAGGATAACTCAACTGTAAAGCGTCTTCCCTTGAGGGATTTCACCATAAGGGTATCACTTTGTAGTTCATCCATTTGTGCACCTTATCAACCATTATAATACTATAATGATCAATCTAACTATGCATCATATATCGAAGAAACCACATTGAACCATCTTCATCTTTGCATCATGTATCAATGACAACTCATTGATCCATATTAATCTATGCATGACATCATATGCATCATATACTTGACATCTATCTAATATCATCAAGGACAATACATATTACATTTGACAACAATCATCAATCAATCAATCCTTTGGCATCAATCAATCACTTGGCATCAATCAATCAAACCATTGACATCAATGACAACATGATCCAACAATCTCCCCCTTTGGCATTGATGGAAATACCAAAATTGATGCCAACATGTATACAATGAATTCTCTACATCAATAGTCATCAATCATATCAATATGACTATCTCCCCCGATCAATCACATAAATGTGACTATCTCTCTCCCTTTGACATCAATGGCAAAGGGTCGTTCTCCTCTTGGGGCTTCTCCCCTTGCTTGAACTCTCCTTGGGGCTGCTCCCCTTGTCTGAATTCCTTTGATATTCCTCTGAATAATCTCTCCCCTTTTGAACAAGGGATATAACTCTGATGTAATGTTGAAGATACATTGCTCATACTCCCCCTGTGACCATCACTCCCCCTGGAATTATGCCTCTGTGCTCTTTCTTCAAATATAGGGCTCTTTTCTAGGTATGCATCTGATAAATATATCTTCCTAGAATCATGGGAAGAAGAATGACTCCCCCTATGGGTATGTCTCCCCCTATATCCTCTGCAATATGATCAACATGCAATTGCTACTGCTCAACTGGATCATAAATCAACTTTTGTTTCAATGACGATCCTTGGACCTGTCCATGCATCAAAATTGTGCCATACCATACATCATGAAACAAAATATATGTCAACAATAAAATAGAGAATCATGAACAAAATATCAACCAAGTACATCATCTACCAAAATGTGCCCACCATGCACAACACTCATGTACATCAACATCATACAATGTGCCAAAAGATATCATCCATGGAATGTATCAACCATATGCCTCTATCAACATGTGCATATACCAATATGCCAACCATGTGCATGCACCAATATGAAAACCATGTGCATCTACCGACATGCCAAACAAGTGTCATATCACTCATGATATGTCTCTACCATGAACCAAGTGCCTCAATCATCAAATGACTCATGTACCAAAATATATGCTAATCAAGTAATACCAATGATGTACTTTTAGCCAAGTACTCATCATCCAAACATATACCAAACATGTATGTCAACATATATCACTACTTGTACCAAGAAAGTATGACAACCATGCACCAATACCACAACAAGATGAATCCTCATACATGTATGCCAAGTCCACCATAAAATATGTGCCAATCGAAACTTCTAGTAGGTGCCTCTACCAATGTACTAATAGTATGATTCAATAGATCAATGACATCTATATCTATCAACATCATCATATAACCAAGGTGCGATAACTTCACTGCAATAACCAACATTGTTCTTTAACAAAAAATGCCTCAATCCACACTCATGGGTTAGTGCCATGCATCCAAGATGGACTTTCATTAATTTTTTACATCACTTTGCGTAAATCAATATAGGATCATGAAAACCTGCAGAAAATAGTGTCAGATGCTACAAAAAACCATGTCAGACCCTGCAACATAGAGTTATACCATCACATCAAGCTGCAACCCAAGTGCATTGACTTTTCCCCAAGGATTTACCACATATATGGGGTCTGCTGCACAACAACTCGTGTATGTACGCGACCTATTCAAGGTCATCCTACGTATGTACACGATTGATACCACTGTCACCCACGTATGCTTCAATAGATGACCTACTAGAGCTTCCCTTAAGGCTTCCATTTTGTTCTGGCTGCTCAGTCTTCTTCACCCAATTCTGAAGGTGTCCCTGCTTCTCAGAACTTGAGCTTTGAGAATCCATATTTTCGAAGATGTCTCCCTTCCTTACTTCATTCCTTCTTCTAGCCATGCTATGTGAATTCCTCATCATGGACTTTTTTCTTGTGTTCCAACAATCCTGGTATTTGTGGCCAAATCCACTACAGTTGTAACATCTCAATGTGTTATAGTGAACAACAATGTGTCCTACTTGATCACATCTCCAACACCTTATGGTGTTATAAAATCTTCCATTATATCTCCTTTCATAAGCTCTACATTCAAAATATTTGTGACCATATTCACTACATGAATAACAATGCCCATGAAAAATACTTTCATACCTTTGCTTTGGTGTCCCAAAGATAGCTTCTTGATGTATTCCTTTCTTTGTTCTTTTGAAATTTTCTTTGCCTTGTGTAGATGGTTGATTTGGAACATTGTCTTCATCCTTTGATGGACTTACCTCATGCTTCTTTGAGGTTCTTGCTTCAACATGTGTATCTTCTTTCTTGTATCCAAGACCTGATTTATCATTTGGTGATCTTTGGCTTTCCAAGATCTCATTCAAGATTTGCGAGATATTCAAGAATTTATTTGACTTCTCTACTTTATTTCTAAGATCAACAACTTCAGCTTCTAACTTATGACATGACTCTTCCTTTTCATTTATTTGATTCTTCAATAGTTCCTCTATCCTTTTGGCTTCTTCAATTTGGGTCTTGAGATGGACAATAGTTTCAAGACTTTTGCTAATCTCATCATATACCTTCTTATCATCCTTTTCATTCCTTAGTCTTGTGATCACTTCTTCCTTTTATTAGAATTGAGTCTTATTACTCTCTTCTTGTTCCTTAAGCATTTCCCTTAACTTCAATATGTGCCTTTGACTCTTCTTAAGAAACTTTTTAGCGTTATACGAAAGATAGATATAGTCTATATAATAATAGTCATTTCTATATTCATATAAACCATGTTCAACCTTCTTTTGAAGTTCTAACATATTTTCTTCTATTCTCTCCATGGGATAACTACCATCAAACTCTACATAAACTATCTCTAGATTTTCTTCTTCACTTGTAGAGAAAAATTCAACATCATCATCTTTTGAAATATTGCAATCAAGGGTTTTTGATAATTCTTT